>PVKB01000015.1:1080369-1245893 GCA_004027205.1 Ctenodactylus gundi
CAGGACCAGCTTGGATTACAGTGTGAAATGTTGTCGAGAAAGAGAGAGAGAGAGAGAGAGAGAGAGAGAGAGAGAGAGAGAGAGAGAGAGAGAGAGAGAGAGAGAGAGAGAGAGAGAGAGAGAGAGAGAGAGAGAGAGAGAGAGAGAGAGAGAGAGAGAGAGAGAGAGAGAGAGAGAGAGAGAGAGAGAGAGAGAGAGAGAGAGAGAGAGAGAGAGAGAGAGAGAGAGAGATTGCCAAAGAATTCAAAAGAAAGAGTAGAATTCAAATGCCAGTACTGAGCTAATATGTCAATGTGTACTCAACAAACTGTCTGCAGCAAGTCAGCAAAAGGTATGGTGAGTGCCATTGCTGGTAGAAAGTGGCATCCACAGTGGCAGGCACTGTAGATGGTATCTCTGTGGAACCCTCAGGAACACTACTGAAATAAGTGAAGGTCACACAAATGAAAACAAACGCTATCCAGAACTCAGTGGAGCAAGTGATCCAAAGACTCACAGTTAGGCAAGAAATTAGAAAGCTCTTATAGTGAATAAAAGAGCCCCACACAGTGGCATACAACTGTGATCCCAGTGGCTTAGGAGGCTGAGGCAAGAGGATCACAAGTTTGAGGCCAACTGATCAACTTAGCAAGATCCTGACTCAAAATTTATAAACAAATAAAGGCTGGAGAGGTGGCCCTGTGTGAAGACTCAAGTTGAATTTGCAGGATCAGAAGAAAAAGAGAGAGAGAGAAAGAGAGAGAGAGAGAGAGAGAGAAGGCAGGTTGAGGAGAAAATAGCAAGGTCTCATTCAGGTAGGCTCTGCTTAGGTCATGCTGCAGGGAAGCTGAACGCACATGTATTAGAAGCAGAACATGCCAGGCTTGGGGAGCATACCTGACTCTTACTGATCTGTGTTGAAAACGGGCAAAAACTAGGGAAGCTGACTCATTGATCAAATCCTATTACTCCACACCATTTGGTACCTAGGTTGTGGTTTGGAATACTCAACTGGTTGCTGCTGAGATTATAGCCTGGTTTCCCAAGTTGCTGCAGAAGGTAAAGGTTGGAGTTTGATTGCCAGAATCCATTCATGTACTTAGTGTTTCACAGTGAAATTTTGGCATTGAGTATATAAAAACCACCTTCTGGATGAACTGTATTTTACTTCTTGGCTATGGAGCCACCAGCAGTTAAACAATATTTGTTCATTTGAACTTTAGAATGCTCTGAACTTATTAATATACTTTTAATATATTCTTCCCTCTTTTGTCATTATAACAACCTTGAGTCTGGGATGTTAATTGTCTAAGGTCACCCAATGACTTTGGGCTAGAATTATGATCATAAGCCTGAATCTTTTGCCATATATAACTCAGGTTTTCTCATAGACAACACCCATAATGAATTTGGGGTTTCATACTATAATGAAGGATTTGCTGCAATTGCTTCTAATTTCGTGGCTCAACTTTAGGGCAAAACCTTCAAGAAAGGGTCATGGCTCCCTTCAAATACCTACAAAGCTGTCATGCGGAAGAAGAATAATGTTTGATCCTGTGGCTGCAGAGGGTTGAACCAGTACAAGTGAGTGGAAGGGAAGCCAGTTTCAAGTAAAAATACAAAATATAATCCTCATAATGAAACATTTGTCCCCAAAAGAAGGTGCTGCTTGGTAAAAGAGCCATTTCCTATACGGCTCCGTGACAGCACATCTCTAGAGACTTTTAGGTTGGCCATTCTAACTTTAAAGCCCTCCGTAAACTCAAGTTAATAAAATGTTTTTAAGCTTTGAAAAAGAGGCATAGACATTTTATTGATAAATACAGCATTTCAACAGAGCAATTCAATGACATTCAAATTCTAGACAAAATGACCATTGTCTCAGGTGCTATTTTGAACTTTCACCTCCAAATTCTTCTTTAGTGTTTTGGCTTTTATGTTTATATATTTTTCAAGACCCGTTTTTAAAAAGTAAAAAAATTCTCTAAAAGCAATCTACATCAATCTTTGATCTGCATTATTTTGTCATTGCCTAGTTATAAAACTGTGTACCAAAGGTACTGCATTTAGTGTTGATGTTTTAATAAATCACAGAGATTTGATGATGTAAACAAACGCCTTTCTTCCTTTAAGTGACAAGTAATAAGATTTTAATCTGCAATCTTAAATCTTTAAACATGATTTTTTAAAAAATGTTTTTTTTTCTTTGTAACTTCCTTTTAAATGTCTCTCCCGATTGTCAGCTATATTCTTTTCCGCTGACAAATAACTTGCTGCTGGGATAAAACAAGGAGTCCTCCCCCCTCTTACCTCACTTCTTACCTGCCTTTGTAACCCTATAAATCTAACACCCTAGTCGTTACCAGAAGCGGGGTTCCTTTTTGTGATGGGCTAAGGTTTCTGTCTCAAAAAAAAAAAAGAAAAGAAAAGAAAAGAAAAGAAAAGAGAAGAAAAGAAAGAAAGAAAAAAGAAAAAGAAAAAAAAGAAAAGCCGAATTAGAATCCTGAGAACTCTCCCTAATCTAACAGGAGGCACTGCAGAAGCCCAGTAGGCACGAGTCTGGGTGGGGGAAAGGCTAGTTATTGTGCGTCCTCTAAGGACAAGCTCGTAGACCAGACTTCAGGCGCAGCTGGAAACTGTCCCCTTTACCATATCTATTTTTTTATGACTGTACATATTTACACACGAGCGCGCATGGCGAGGCAGAGCGAGCGCGATGACGTGAGGCTCTCCTCGGAGAACGGGGATAATAAGGAAAGGAAACAGGTGTCCGCCAAGGGCTTCCAGGCGAGGGGCGGACGCCGACCAACCACCACGCGGCGGCGGGCAGGCGCTCTCGGCAGGTGACCGCGTGGAGACGCCACCTCGGCCCCCCTGGCGGGGGAGTGGGGGACGGGGACGGGGACGGGCCATTCTACTTTCTATTTGCTGGCCTGCAGCCGAGGGTGCGCATCACTGGGCTGCATTTCCTCCCGATGGCTGCCCGGCCTGAGCCCCCTGGACCAGCGGCTAGCTCTTTCTAATGTCCCAATGCTTTTCTGGCTGTTACTGTTTCTGCTGAGGCTGAGGAGGAGGCGATCGGCAGACGCGCTGTGAGGGGCGCGGGGGTCCTGGCGATGGGAGAGGGGCCCCCCGGCGGCCGGAGGGCAGGGTAGCCCGGCCCGCAGAACTCCTCCGGCGCCCCCCACTCCCTGCGGCGCCCCCCGCCAGGCCGCCCGGCTCCCCCTCCAGGTGCCCGCTCGCCATGCGCGGCTGCCGGCGGCTGGCGCTGCTGTGCGCGCTGCCCTGGCTGCTGCGGGCGGCGGTCCCCGGGCGCCCCGCGACGCCCCGGGCTCAGCCCCAGGCCGCCCCGGCCCGGGGCGCGGACTTGGACCGGGTGTACAGCGGCGTGGTGAGCGCGAGCACCGAGAACATCTACGCCTTCAACTACACCAGCCAGCCGGGCCAGGTGAGCGCTCGCGCCCGCGGACGAGCCTCCGGGTCCCCTTCCCGGTAGATCGCGGTTGTCAGGACGCCGCCCTGCTGCGCCGGCTGTCCCCACTCGGAGGAGAAAGTCCAGGGCCGAGTGATCCGGACAGACCCCGGCCTCTCCCGGTGATTCCCAGTAGTGATCGCTGCTCAAAAGCCTGGCTTCGGGCGGGGAAGGTGGCGTGCGCAGAGCCGAGGAACCACGCTGCCCGGTGCACCTTCCCGCTGCGTGCCCGGAGCGTCCCAGCCCCACTCTGGCACCAAATCCTTGGCGTTGTTGCCATGGCAGCCCAGCCCTCGCCCCGCTCTGTCCTCCCGTGACCTTTGCGTCTTGGAGGGAACGCAGAGACTGTGTGCAGGTCCTTTCCAGCGTAGACGAGGGGCAAGGGGGCCGGGGGTGGGGTGGGGGGGCCTATTCTGATTTCTCCCACTTCGCAGAACTGAGTTCTTCCTGCCCCGGGGGGTGATTACAGGCTGAGCGTGGGCAGTGTGCGATTCCCCCATGAACAAATGAAAGTTTGAAACCCTCAGGGTCTCTGGGATGTGGTATTGGCTTCACCCTAAATCCTTGATAAGGAAACTCAGATTACCTGGGCAAATTAATCCTGGCGTTAGGCTTTGAGACTTCTTTTGCAGTTCTGCTTAGAGATAGACCAATTATATCTTAAATGTTGCTTTGCCTCCCCTCCACCTTAGTAGCGTGTGAGCTGCTTTATTGTAGCTGTGTGCTGATGGCTTAGGTCGCTTGCTTGACGGTGGACAGAAACACGGTCATGCGCATCTCCTACTACCCCAGGACCTTGTGCTATGTGTCACACAGAGAGGCTTATAAATTTTTTTTTTGAAAAAGTGAATACATGAATAAAGGGCCAAGCGATCTTTAAGCTGACATCAAATAAATAAAATATATAATATTTTCCATTTAATGTATTGGAATATATGAAAATCACTGACAGAAAAATTTTGTTTTTTATAAAAAGAAAAATTTAATCTTTCCTATTTTGCTTCTGTGATAAAATGCCTTTATTTTATTTATGAAGTGGTGATAAATAGTTTTTTAAATACTTTTGCATAAGACAGCAAAGAATTGACAGCTATGAGCAGTTCAAAGAATTTTCAGTGAAATTTTACTAGTCAGAGAAGCAAAAAGTTGAAAAAATGATATCAATATAACAGGTATTTTAATTATTTTAATATCAGTATGTACCAATATAAGCCAGATGTCAAATCTTTGCAGATAGTAGAGTAGAACTTTCAACCACTTTCTGCCTTCTCTCTTCGGCCCTATTCCCGTTGATTTCAAGGATGACTTTTCCCCGATCTGTCTGTCTGACTCACGACTCTCAGCTGCACCTCATGGCCTCCTCTTGCTCTGTTTTGCCACATGTTAGGTGCCAGCTGTCCCTCTTTTCATTGCCATGAATATGTGGGATGTCACAGAATTTCATTGAAGATTTAGATGAACACAAGAGAATTACAGCACAGATGGTAATAGATTGAATCAGAGATCTAGACAACACTGTCTGGACAATCCATGATTCCCTACTAGAGTATGCTTCAAGGTGGTCGTGGCAGTTTCAGGCCCTGACTTGTCTCTGTCTTCTAGGTCATCCCCCACTCCCATCCTCAAATGTTGACCTCCACCCTCTAAATTTTGTTGCTTCCCTCGTATATGAATATGAATTTTTTTGGTTTTATTGCCAATTCCAGACTCACTAAGAAGCTCTCTTAAATAAAGATACTGGGCCCCCAGAATAGAAGCTTGGACACGGACTGATTTTCTTCTAACTTGAGCGATGTCTTCAGCAGGCAAGGCCTCTCTCCCCTGCAGTCAGTTCCTGCCACCACCTTCAGTCAACAAAGGTTTTGGCTTAGAAAAAATGTCTCACTTTGGAACTCGCACACGTGCATGTGTGTGTGTGTGTGTGTGTGTGTGTGTGTGTGTGTGTGTGTGTCTGCGACAGTCTCTCTCTCTTTATTTTTTTTTTTCTCTTCAAGCCATTGTTGCTTTACATTATTTCTCCTTGCCTTGGAGGAGAAAGTTTATCATAACTTTAGCCTTCGAGGACTAGAGGAACGGTTGTAGGAAGCCTTGCTCTTAATCTTTCCCATCAGCCCTGCATCTTTCCTGCCAATTTCTGTCTCAGAAAATGATTTCACCATGCTTGTGTCATGCTAAGTTAGCTGCACTCTGCACCAGGAAAAGTCTCACATCCCTTCTAGGTATAGAGAAATGTAAATATGAGGTTGCCATTTGAAACAAAAATCACTGAAGGAAGGGAATGACTTGTTTAAAGAAGAATGAAAATAATGATTGAAGGTACAGGTTAGGCAAGGTCAGGTTCATTTCCTTTCTCTGGAGAGAAGGTTTCTGGTGACTCTCTTTAAGGGGAATGGAGTTTCAGTGTAAAATAGGGCACTCTGTAACCACAGGGCTCAGCCAAACTAGAAGGAAATCACCTTGTTGAGAAAGTCACCAGTGTTCTTTGTCTGGGACAGAGGACGCAAATATATTATTAGAGAAATGAAAACATCCTGTTACAGACAAGTAAAGGTAACAATCAGATATTTCAGAGCCAGATCGTGTTAAGAACACCTTAAATAAAGATCTAACCACTCTACAACAGGTGGCCCTTTCTGAGGCTTTCAGTGACAAGTATTCAGTGTTTGCTATAGAATTTGAAATGCTCTTCTGCAAGTATCTTCTACTTGATTAAACTGGGGCATTTATCTTCTAATGACCTATACTTTATTTCTCTGTACCCAAGGAATAGTCATTGGCTATATCAATGTCAACCTGTAGTGTGTGTCTAGAAAAAAATTGTCTGGGTATCCAGATTTGAAAAGCCTACTGAGGCCCGTGAATAATGAAATATTTGTGTGGTCACTCCTGTGGGAACTTCTAGTCATATGTGATAGACAGTTTTCCATACCATTTGCTCCACATCCTTGGAGTCTTAAATTGAAAATATTTTTACAAGTTTTATCTGTAATAAATATTTACAGGCTTTTTTCTTAGCATTGTTCCTTTAAACAATACAACAATTTAAATAGCAATTACATTGCTTTAAGTAGTGTAAGTAATCTAGGGATGGTTTACAGAATACAGGAAGCTATAGATAGAGGCCAGTAACACGTCATTTTACATAAAGAACTTGAGAATCCACAGAACTTGTTGTACGCTGGGAGTTCTGGACTAAATCGCTCACAGATACTGAGGGAGGACTGCACCGCACGTTGCTAGTTACATAAAAGAGTTAAAAAGTTCAATGGGGTAGCCTCAGTTCTTCTGCTTTGTGCAGAGAAAGCTTGTTCTTATGTACTTTGGCCAAAAAGCCTGTTCTGCTGTCCTCCCACATTCTCTTACTAAATAAGACTAGTGCCTGTTGGAGAAAAGAATCCTCTCATTCTCACATCGTCTGGATGATTGGTTCTCTTACAACAGGATACCTCTCCGCCATCTCCCAAGCGCTTGCTTCCAGGCTTATAGACAGCCACGTTCTTGCTGGGCCCGTAAAAAGCAAAGAGTGCAAAGAAAAGCAAAGTTCCTCAAATCTTGTCTTATAAAGGTGTAAATCTCACCCATGTGACATAAGTACCTCCTAAAGACCCAATTTCCAAATATGATCCCTGGGGATTAGGTTTCAGCATGTGATCTGGGGGAAGGGGAATACACACTCTCAGTTCACAGAAGTCATCTCTCACATTTTTTTCTGTGGCTCTAAAGGTCACATCAGCACATCATAAGGGGTGTGTAGAGACTGCCATGTCCCCAGTTTGAGTATGATATTAAGGAGCACCTCCTTTTGTCTGTCCAGCCAAATAATTATGTGCAAAGTTATAAATAGATTCTGTAAACTTATGCTGTTCAGTGTAGTACCCACTGCCCAAATGAACCCATCAAGCACTTGAAATGCGGCTGGGCTGAAATGATAAGTATTGTTATCTGTAGAATATACACCAGATTTTGAAGACCATATGAAAAATTTAACTTGAAAATGTGTCATTAATCTTAGCATTCTGAAGGGCAGTACGCCACAAGGTCAAGCCCAGCCGGGGCAATTTAGCAAGACCCTACTTCAACAAAAAGGGGGAGGGGCTGGGAATGCGACTCCGAGTGAAGGCTCTAGGTTCAATCTGTAATGCAGAAAGGAGAGAAGAAAAGAGTCGTCAATGCTGTTATTATGTGCTTAAATAATATTTTCAGAAATACTAGATTAAAGAAACTATTTTTATAAAATTAAGTATTTCTTTTTGCTTTTTAAATGTAGCTGCTAGAAGATTTTAAAACACACATGTGGTTCATGTTTTATTTTTATTGGACAGCACTGCTTCATGTGCTGCAGACTTTAGAGGAGTTTTATGCTCTCCACACAGTTTATTTTTTTTTAACAGTAACAGGACTTGAAAACGTGATGTAGATAAACAGAAAGAATAGGGAAAGGTATTTAATATATGGAAAAATATATCTGGTTTCTCTGTTGGCAAGAACATGTCAGTATTATGAGGTGGAGAACTTCCATAAATGAGAAGCTTCTCTGCATCAACTATTTGGGTTCCTTAAGCTACTGTGTGTAAAGGAAACACCAAGTACATATTTTATACCTTACCTTTACTTACCAAATTTCAATATAATGAGTCGATTTTTTAGCTTTCTATAGGCAATCAATGAAATCTTATTCAGAGTAACTGTGGATTTAAACATATTTGATATATTTCAATCTATTGCTATTTTTATCTGTAAAGTCAAATTGTTCATCTTTAGCCAATTCAAATTGGTGTCTGAATTCTTTTCATAAAGCCCAAATGATCTTTGACAGCTTCTTTGCTTTATCATGTGAGACATAATTCTTGTCTCCAATCTGCAGCCAGTCATTTCTCTAGGAAGGTTAGCTTCCGTGGAGTGAGAAATCATTTTTAGAGAGCACAGTTTGGTAATTGGAAGCCCTTTGTTTTCAGTGGGCAGAAATACATCACGTACACTATGGCTTAGGCGTGGTTTTGCACTTCAAACTCAGAATGTAGAGTTTTTACTTGACCTCCTTGATATTTCATCTACTTCTCCTTCCTCTCATGCCAGAAATCCTGGTTCTCAACTGATCATTCTAAGCTCTTTATCTCCTTTATCCTGCCATATACAAACAACTGTTTTAGATATTAATGCTAACATTAGTAGCAAAAATGAATTTGCTACAAACAATTTGAGATTCATTATTACAGTTTCTTTTAACCTTAGAGTATATATTAACGTGCTGATGAGTCAACTTATTGTGCCTTCATGAAATATAGCTGTTTCTTTCATTGCAGAAAAAGAAACTTAGGCTCATCTGTTTCAGTTTACTTCTTTAAGTACATTTCAGTTTGCTCCTTAATTTTGTTTGAAATTTTTTAAAATCTCCAAAATATGGTATATTTAGAGAAATCTAGCATTCATAGTTGCCCATTTTTTCTTTTCCTCCACAGATAATCATTCAAAAATTTGTGGTTTATGAAAAAGTTCTTAACAAAGTTTGTGCTTTTGTTTAAATGGTTTCCTTTTTACTAATACACTTATAGGATGCCTTTAGCCTTGTCTGCTTCCGTCTATAGTCTGTTAGTTCTCCATGAAGAGCAATATTGATGTTCACTAGTATTTTAATTTTTCTCTTTCTATTCAACCCAAAAATCTGCATACTACATAATCCCTAAAAATGCACTTACTCTCTTTCTCATATATTCTATTTATTCTCCACTTTTTGCTGTTGGGTCTGCATTGTCAGAGCCGATGGTTACTACCAGCAGTACTGTTTTCTCCCAACAACATTTAGTCTTAGTTGTGTGGGTCCATGTGTGCTTGATGACCCCTGATTGTCCTCACAGCAATGCCATCCTTTCATTGTGATTGTCTGCAGCACATTCCCCAGGAGGTAGCTCAAAACAAAGAACTCATGGGGCTCATGCCCCAGAATTAGATCAAGTTCTTGACTTTATCTGCAGTCTTGTACTTGAAGATCTGCTGGCCAGTGGTTCCCATACCTTTGGCCATGGGCTTATACTGGTTTGTGGCCTTGGTTTTTTGTTTGTTTGAGGCAGGGTCTCACTCTATATTGTGGGGTGGTCCTGAACTCATTATATAGCCCAGGTTGGGCTCAAACTAACAGCAATCCTCTTGCCTCTGCCTCCTGAGTGCTGGAATTAAAGGTGTGTGCTACACCTGGTTTATATGTTGCTGAGGAACCAAACTCAGGGCCTAATGCTTGCTAGGCAAGCACTATAACCACTGTGCCATTCCTCTAGCCCCGATTCATAGTCTGGTTCAAAGGATGGAGCCACTGGGACAGGTGAGCAGTGAGCAGGAGGTGAAAAGCAAACTCCCTCACCGGTCACTGTGCTTCTACTAGGTTCTAGTGCCACTGGGGATCTGTCCTCTCCCCTCCAACTGCTGCTTCCATTTCAAAGCTACCTTCCAACAACCCAGTGCAGAACAAGTGTGCCTTCGCCCTCCCCAGCCCCTTGCCACATCCTTGGGAGAGCAGTCTTCAACTAAACTGGTCTCTGGTTGAATGAAGTTTGGAGACTACTGTGCAAGGCTGCATACAGAGTCCTTAACTCACCCTTTCCTCCACGTTTTAGACTTACTACCTCTTTGTTGTTGTTGCTTTCTGACAAAAGGAATGACAACACAGATATCTTTTCTTGTAAGTGACTTTATTTTTTTATCTGGATTCCCCCCCCCCCGAACCTCCCCCCCAAAAATCTCTCTTTTCTGGTGGTTTTACCAGACTATATTCGGTAGACTTCCCCCCCCACCCCCAGGTATGTGTGTAACATACTACATAGTTTGAAAATATAGTTGCAATGATTCATTTTAATTCAAGAAGTTTTTCTTACATTTATTTTTAGTTTTAGCCTGTTGTAATATTTTATTATCTTCTTTAGACTTCCCTTTCAAGCTAATTCTGGCCTTTCTTTATTGTTTCCTGTAATTATCAACTTTTCTGGAATTATTTTATCTTTTTAAAATTTCCTGCCTGAATTTAAAGTTTTTCTCCTCCTTTCTACCTTCTATTTTTCATAAAACATTATCAAGGTGTTTTTAATATTTGCATACTTCTTCAAATTTAATGTCTATTTATGACATCATTTTAAAATTTATTTCTATTTTTCTGAGTTCTGTCAATTTCTGTAACCCTTGATTTTTCCTAGAAATCTTGTTTGTGAATTTAAAAAATTGTGACTTACGCTGTCAACAATTTTAAAATTTCTTTTTATTATTTTACAATTCACTTAGAATTATTAAGCAATAATTTTCATCTTTTTCTCTAGGCATGTCTTTCCAACATATGTTCGCCATCTGAACTGATGCCTTTTGCTCCTTGTCCTCTTTTACCTACACTGACTGCATGAGATTCAGCTATCACCCTCCTCTGTTGCACATTTACAGTCAGTGAATATTTCTTCCTTGTAGAGGGGAAGGTAGAAGAAGGCAGTTCTCCTGTCTTTCTTCTGTTGTAATTTTAAAGTAACCATACATAGCATGGTTTTGTCTCTGAGAGCTGCTTCCACAACTTCCTTCCCTCATTTGTGCACTTTCTCTTTCTTTTTTGTCTATATTCCCTATCCTGCCTAATTTTGATTCAATTACCACTGACCTTCCTCTGAGAAGGCAGTTTGGATTAGTTAGTTTTAGGAACTCACAAGCGCTATGCGGTTGCAGAATGTTCTGTACTTCCTGAAAGATCCTGACCCTCACCCCCAGGTCGAGACTTCAAAGCTCACTGCAGTTGCAGCCGCCATTCTCACAATGGTCTGTTTTCTCGGTCTTCTGGAAGAGTTTTATTCTTTCTGCTTCTCAGAGCTGCGTGCATTTCCTCTGCACCAACCTGCACATTGTTAGCACTATGTTTTGAAGTTATTGATGGTTTGTGGTTGGCCACTCCTGTTTTGGAGTCTGTGGGGATCCTTCTTTCTTAGGACTTTTTTATAGGTGTTCTTTGTGGAATTTTCGTTCTGCTCTTCCAGTTACTGTGCGATATTAAGAGATAGCCATTATCCATACTGCTGCGGACACCACTTCCCAGAATTTTCTACTCTTTATTTCTTTTCCCATAGCTTTTAATTTTAAAATAGCTATAAACATATAGGGAAGTTATAAAAAACACTTAAAGAACTGTAATATGCCTTTCTTTGATATTTGCTAACTGTTAATTTGCTTCAATATTTTCTCTTTTTGTGAGAAGATTTTTTTCTCCTGCAACTCTTGCAAGTAAGTCATAGGCAAGATGCTCCTTTGTTTGTAACCACTTCAAAATAAACTTCTCTATCAACAAGAATATTTTAGAACTATCAAAATAAGAAAATATTAAAGTACAAACTATATTCAAATAATATACAGATTTTATTCAACTTCACCAAATTTCCAAAAATGTCTTTTATAGAGAAAATTATGGGTTATTTTTTTATTCTGGTCCAGTATCCAATCCAAGACTACACATTGCATTGGGTTGTCATAATCTTCAGTCTTCTTCATCTGGAACATTTCCTTGGGTTTTTTGTTTGTTTGTTTGTTTTTGTTGTTGGGGTTTTTTTTGTCTTTCAGAATGTCAACAGTTTTGAATTGTACAGCCAGTTATTTTGTACAGTGTCCTTTAGGTGGAATTCATTTGGCATTTCTTCATTATTAGATCCAGAGCATTTTCTCCCCAAACCACCACAGAATCAATGTTGTATCCTTAGTGCATAATAACAGTCAAGTGATATTGGATTGGATAATTATCAGTGTAATTAGAGTTGATTACTTGGTGAAGGTGGCTTCTTCCATGTTTCTCCACTGTTAAATTACTAATTTCCTTTGATAATTAAAAAGTAACATGTGAGTAATACCTTGAGACCATGTAAATATTCTGTGTGTCATTAAATTTTCAACTACTAGTTTTAGAGCTCATTGCTTATTCTCGGCTGAATCATATACTACTATAATGGCTCCCTAAAAGTGATTTTCTGATACATGGTTCCTTCTGTTTGTGTCAGTTGACATTCTACTATAAAAAAGTTATTTCTTCTCTCTTATTTATTTGCTTATTTATTTATTTTATTCATGTCATTATAGACTCAGATTTGTAGTTCACCCAGTTACTCATTGCTTTTATACGTATTTTTAAAATCATGTTACAAATAACTTACTGTCCCAAACATTAGAAGATTTTTCCCTGTTGAAAACAAACTCCATGTGTATAGTGGATATACTAAGAATCTCTCTTTGATTCAAGAAGTTTTCTTCTCTCTTCCTATTAGTAGTACAATGATCATATCTCAGTGGCTGTTAGGTAGTTGCATTCACACACACACACACACACACACACACACATACGTGCATGCACACACACACACATACACTTGAAAACTACCAATTATCATCCAGATCATCTTTGAGTCCTATTAGCTAAATTGTCTGTTAGGTTCCAAGTATATCAGTCGCTCGACCACTTAATATGGATAGTAATCTACAATTTTGAATTTACAGTTAAAAGGACAGGTAAAAATTTTTAAATGGAGAAACTGAAGTCTAGAGTGATGAAACAGTTTATACCAGTGACAGCAGAGGCAAGGATTTCTGAATGCCTAATTTCTGATCTATAATTTATCCCTTCATGTCAGAAACTGGAAATGCCAAGATATTTTATTTATAATACAGATTTTCATCAGTTGTTTCCTGAAATATGACGAGCTTACCTCTGGGTGGGAGACTGTGTGAGACATTAGTGCTCTTTCTGTGCCTGTGTGTACTCTCTAAATATTTCACAATCAAGATGAGTTGCTTTTACTTAGGCAAGTAAGTCAGAAGCGAAGCAGCGCTTGGGAAGTTCGTGGAGGAAAACACCAAAAAGATGCTTTTTAATGTTTGTAACCACCTGCGGGCCTTCAACAATTCCTGTTTCCTGAGCTTATATTCTCCATTGATAAGAGAAAAAGATTGCATTTTTAAAAAATCTTTGTTCAAGCATTAAGTTTCAGTCTGTTATTTTTCTATCTTGTGTCATATTCAATTTTTTTCTTAACTCTAGGCAAGAAGAGTAAACTTCTTGCCAAAAGCAACCCGTCTAAATCTTTGCCTTATAAAATTAAGCAAATGCAAACTTCACTGATTCTTGAAAACACACACACACACACACACACACACACACACACACACACACATTATTTGAAAAGCTTCCCCAGGGCTCCTCACTGCTTGGAGGTGATTTGGTTCTGTCATGTTTTGCTTTTTCCCTCTGCCTCTGTACATGGGCACATGTGGTGAACTTGTATTCCACTTCCATTTTTATTTTTTCCGCTCTCTCTCTCTCTCTTTTGATGTTACTCTCACTGGGCGCCATGTCAATAAGCTTTCTCTGGTATTGGGTTTGTTTTTCTGGTTACGCTTTGTTTTGTTTTTACTGCTGTGATGGTCTTTTCTGGAAAGGTATTTAAGGCATCTGATATTATATGCAAAAGTTTTCAGCCTTTCATGTTCTCCACTTTGGCTTCAATTGGTTACTTAAAATATCTTCAATGTCAGTTCCCACAGTGGACTTCAATCGAAAAAACCAAGGCACTCAGAGATATTTGTAATTCCTCAGACCTCTTTGCTGCTGGGAGATGCCCGCATTTCTGTGCTCTTGTCTCCTAACCACACAGAACTGACGTTGTTACATGTTGCTGTGCTACACCCCTGTGTGTGCTAGCCTGTTCTTCCTGCAGAGTTTAACTCTGGAGCAATCAGAGTTGTGTCTACACATCAAGGTGCGTGTTAATCATTCAAAGCACGTCTCGTGAGCTTCTTGAGTTGGAGATTCTTCTTCCTCTCTGATTATTTGGAAAAGACAGTATTGGCTATGACATGGAACTGGCAGATGACACAATCCCTCCCTCCCTTGGGGCGGGGCAGTGGTGGGGAGCTATGAGCCTGTAGTAGGAATGTGTGTCGAACTCACAGGAGAAGTGATTGATTTATATTTTAATAGACAGCATGCAGGGGGTGGGCGATTAACTCAATGGCAGAGCACTTGCCTACCTAACATGTTGAGGGTCTGGCTCTATCTTCAGCATCAGAAAAAAAAGTGTCATTCCTTGGATGGAGAAGCAAAGCGGAATGCTATACAGTTAATATAAATTATGTACTAAATACTGTTAATAAAAAAATAAAATTTATTTGCTGGAGTAATTTCTTTCTTCAAATTCTTATCCTCCTTATTCCCTCAATTTATTTGAAGTGAGAACAATAGACGAAGAAATTTATTTTTCTGCTAGGAAGAAAGATGTGGAGATTCCGATTTCATGCAAGATTGAACAGAGAATTTTTCAATAGATTGTGTGGAAAGGATGAAACTGACTTAGAGGCATCTTTTACTAAAAACTATGCCCACGTAGTTTCCTGATTAAAAACAAAAAAGCTATAGTAATCTACCCTATCACCGCTCCCAAGAATTGAGGCATCTTCTCTGTATTTAAACTGTGGAAAAACTTAGGAATTGACTGTCAACCCATAGTTTCAAGAAACGTTCTTTTGGCCCCATTTCTGCAACTCTGCAATTAATCTCAGGGCCCTTCATGGGTATTAATCTAAAATTATGAAGTTCATGTTTGTTTTTATTCCACACTAAGTGTCTGAGTAAAACATTTCATTTCCAAAAACGGTAAGAAAATTACATTTAATCTGGCATCATCAAGTAGTGTGCTGTATTGAGAAAAAGCTTTCTTTTGTATCTGATACACTTGCCTGATACCATGCGTCTCTAGGTGTTTAACTAAAAGTTGGCCCCTCATTCTGCCTAACCCAGAACGCAAATTTTTTTGACTTTGCTTCACCATTGATACCTTCTCCCTATCCAACCCCCACAAAATGCCATCTATTATCAATATCTTGCATTAATGTGGTACGCTAGTAATGAACCAATCTGGTTACATCTCAGTGGCGTTCATTAGTAACTGAACTCTGAGGGTGACATTACGGTTTCCTCTGTGGACGATGGACTTGGAGCTTCCTTCACTGGGATGTTACACGGAACGCTTCCTCTTCTTCACACTCCTGGGCCTCACCAATTCTTGTCTCTTCTCTTCCCTTCAATCCTTGCTAACCATTGACCTTTTTTTTCTGTTTCTATAATTTTACCTTTCCCAAAATGTCACATGTTCGTAAAGGAGCTCAGAGCATATCACCTTAAAATATGCTACTCCAACATATGAACTCTTTTAAGTTGAACTAAAAGCACTTGAAAATAACAGATGTGGTATTATTCTGTTTCCTAAAAGCAAGAACAGAGTTTCCACGTGAAAAACACCCTCCTTATGCTAAGAGAATAACCTCCTTATCGTCAGGGATGGCAAGCTGAGGCAGAAGGAAATATTTTTAGACTAGCCCTCACCTTCCCAGCCACTGTCCTTCCCAGTAAGCCACTCAAGCCCTTTTACTTCGTCGCATTTTAGCAATTCGTGATTCTCTGTTTAACTCAGTATATAAAGCGCTCCACTCTCTGTCTTCAAGACTTCATCCCTCTATGTTGTGTTACAGTGACACACCATAACTTCTTGTGGTGTTCCCTTATTAATCTGTCTTATGAGCGGTTAATTTAAAGGCTCATCTGGGAATCTAAGAGGTCAGAGGTAAAATCTGGCTTCCTTTACAGCTGGCATTATGCAGCGTGCAGCCTTTCCAGACTCGCTTTTGTAGCTTAGCAAGAGGCTGGTAAGATTGTTCTGTGGCTTTTGTAGCTTGATAGCTCCTCTCTTTGGTATGGAATGATATTCCATTGCCTTGACATACCATACTTTGTTTCTCCATTATGCTATTGAAGAACACCTGGTTCTTGCTCTTGGTTTTTGGAGTTATAAAGCTACTATAAATATATGTGTGTGTTTTATTATGTAAGTGTAAAGATAAATTTTTATTTTTTGGTAGATACCTAGGAGTGTGATTACACTTTCATATAGTAATATGATTAGTTTTGTAAGAACTGTCAATTTTCTTCAAGAGTAGCTGTGTCATTTTACAGTTACCTATGCCCAGCAATAATGAATGGGAGTTCCCCTTGCTTCACATCCTCATTAGCAGCTGGTGTTATCCATGTTTGAGTTCCTTGAGTAGCTGTGCAGTAGTATTTTACTGTTTGTCTTTTTTGCCTACACATATTCTTTGGCGGAATGTCTGTTTAGATCATTTGACATTTGTCAGCGGAGATGTTCTACTCCTTATTTTTGAGTCTTAACTTAGTAGACTTTGGATATATAAATCTTTTATCAAATACAACTGTTACAAATATTTTCTCCCTGTTCATGGCTTGTCTTTTCATTCTTGTAGTGTCTTATACAGAGCAGACATTTTTAGTTTTAACCTTTTCCTCAAGGATCATACTTTGGTGGTATATCTAAAAATTTACCTACTTCCAAATCAAAAGCCGCCTAGACTTTCTCTTATTTACTTCTGGAAGTTTTATAGCTTTGCATTTTACATTTAGGTAGATAACCTATTTGGGATTGATTTTTTGTGAATAAGATAAGCTCTGTATAACTTACTATTATTATTATTATTATTATTATTATATTGTATATGCTGTCCAGTTGTTCCAGCAGCATTTCTCATGTAGAGGACTGATAGATAGTGATTGCATAACAGCAACCTTTCTTGGACCAAATACTCTAAGCAGTTCCACACCTAGTGTTTAGTGTTAGCATAATTCCTGAACTTCCTTTCTGTTGCCACCACTTTCCTTGGGGTATTTCTACTAAATCGCTATCACTCTCATACCTATTGGCTCATCAACAACATAACTTAAGATACCATAATCATACTTTCTCAGCCATACCTTCTAACTCATGTCTGACCCCTTACAATTGATGAAAAGCGAAACAAGAGATTTTGGCTTATTGTTTTTCGCCCGTGAACTGTGTGGGCGTCCTTTGGTCTGTGTATGTCAGGGAAACAAGATGGACAATAAGTCAAACTGTGAAGTTAGTGCACTTTCTTCAGCGTTTCAGAGAACCAAGCCACCACCAACTTTGATCATGCACTGACCCATACAGATCCCGGAGGGCCAGTCTTCATCCCTTGAGGACTTGATTTTCATCAGGACGTGGGGCAATGTGGAAGCCTGGGCAGGGAGCTTGTCTGTTCCATCAGGGTGGTATCATTCCTGAGAACTCGTATTTCTTGATCCCCACTAAGCAGTCATGAAGATAAGCCTCAATAAACAGGACAAACTGACTGTTTCTGTCCCTCTAGATTAACTGCCTTGTTGTAGACAAAATGACTCATAACTATTGTAATTAACCTTCTAACTGGAAGCATATGTTATGAGCCAAAAAGTTGACATGGGAATGCCCACAGTTTTATTTTGTTCCTCTCCTCTGGCCAAAATAAAAAGTTTTTAAAAATTGTATTTGTCTCCCTTCCTTTTCCATATCATCTTCACCAGGGAGGGAGAACATAGGCTCCTGAAGGAGAAAAGTAGTGTTCATCTGGGTAATGAGGGGCTAACATGACAGGACAACAGGGGTGTGGTCCATGGTCTAGATGTGCAGAGGGTTTAGGGAGATCTCTGCACAGCAAGGCTCCAAAAAGCCATTGCATGTGAGGGTGATGGATAAAGACAGTGGACATGGGCAGGCAAGATTCTTGGTTACAAAACAAAAATCAGCCTGCTAACATGAGCAGGAAAAAAAGCATTTTCAAGAAAGCCATCCTGTAGGTCACAGACCTGAGTTATTGGCTCAGACAACACTCAGGGACCAAAGAAGAATGAGCTTCAGAAAACTATAGCAACAGTTTTGCAGTGGGAACGGTTTGGTCAGGGGTTCACAGTGACGCCACTGCCTCCCCTGCCACTGGGCATGCTTGCTGGCGTGTACCTCATTGGTGTCACTGTCACAAGAAATTCCAAAGTCTCTTTTCGTCTTTGTGTCATCTTCTCACAACTGACAGTACCAAGTGGGTGCAAAAAACATGTGTCTGCCCCTTTGGGTTCTGCAGCAACGCAGGCTTCTACAAAACTCACGCAGTGGGTGGAGTGGGGGAGGTTCCTCACAACATGCAATCCTTTTTTCCCATTTTGTATATATATAAAATGTAAATATATACACACAATGAATATATGTATATATACACACATACATATACATACACACACGTGTGTGTGTGATACACAGTGTTTACATTGAGCTTGAGTATTTTGTGCACATATATACTGTGCTAAAATTACAATCCTGTCCTCTACCCCTTCTTGGCCATCGCACACCCTTCCCATGCCCCCTAACTCCCACTATCACTCCCATTTAATTCTATAGAATGACTGTATTCTGGGTTTCTCATATTAAAGAAATCATACAATATTTAACCTGTGTCTGACTCACTTTGCTGAGAATAATAGTCTCAGATTGCATCCATTTACCTACAAAAACCTTCAATCTATCTGTCTTTATGGCAGAGTAGAACTCCATTGTGTACATGTATCATAATTTTTATATCCATTGGTCTGTTGACTAGTATTTTGACATCTTCTACTATTTAGCTATTGTTGGTTGTGCTGTTATAAACATGGGTATACATGTATTTCTGCTATATGTTACTTTTAACTCTTTTGGAAAAAAGCATAAAAGCAGTATCATTAGAATGAATGGAATATTTACTTTCAACCTTTTGAGGAATTTCCATACTGCTCTCTATAGTGGCTGTACCAATTTACAATCCCACTGGCAGTGTAAGAGGCTTCCTTTTTGCCCACAGCCTCGTCAGCATTGATTGCTGTTCGAGTTCTTGGTATGTGCCATCCCCTCTGGGGCTAGATGATATCTTAGTGATGTTTTGATTTTTATTTCTCATGGCTGAGAATGTTGAACATCTTTTATGCATTTAGTAGCCATTTGAACTTCCTCACCTGAGGACTGTCTATTCATTTCAGTTGTCCATTTTCTAATTGGGTTTTTGAGTTTGAGAGGCCTATTTTTCTTCAGTTCCTTAGTTATTAGCTTCCTGTCTGAGGTATAGGTGGTGAAGATTTTTTCCCATCCTGTAAGTTCTCCTTTCACTCTGTTGCCATGCAGAAATTTTTACTTTGATATAATCTCATTTGTTGGTTCTGGGAGCTATTTCTTCTGCACTGGGTGTCTTACTAAGAAAGACTTTATGCTTATATCTTAAGTTTTTGCCTGTTCTGTCTTCCAGAAGGCTCATTGTTTCAGTTTTACTATCTAGGTTTTTAATCCAGTTTGGTTTGATTTTTGTGCATGGTGACAGACATGTGTCTAGATTCATTCTTCTATATATAAATGGCCACTTCTCCCAGCACCGTTTGTTGAAGAGGCTACCCTTTTATTTAGCATATTCATTAGGTTTCTTTATTGAACACCAGGTAGCTGAGAGTATTTGAGTTTGTCTTTGTATCTTCAGTTCTGTTCCATTGGTCAACCTATTGGTCTTTGTGTCAATATAATATAGTTGGTATATATATATATATATATGTTGCTTTGTAAAATAACTTGATGTTTGGAATTGTAATGTCACCTGCTTTTGTCTTCTGACTCAGGATTGATTGCTTTGGCTAAAATATGCAAGTGCTGTGTAGCTTCAAAACTCCTCATGGGGCATATCCAAGCTAGGGAATATATTGGCAAAAGCTATGTGGATGTAAACATATGAAAGGATCAGGATGTGGAGGGAAAGCAAACTGGGTGTCACTGTCTTGTATTTCTCTCCTCTTAAAGAGGAGCATCTATATCATTTTAAAAGTTCAAGGACAGTTTGACACCTCTGCCACAATGACATGCTCAGTTAAGTGCTTTGTTCGCTTAAATATGGCCTCCCTGAAATTCCTGCTTGTCTCAAAAAATTATCTTGGAAAACTTTGAAAAATACAGTGTTTGCAAATGATCGGTTTTGTCTTGTTTATTTAAAGGTTGTGAAGAGAACACTTTATTGGGGAAATTACAGAAAGGGAACGAGGGAGGATAGAGTTTCTGCTCGTGGGAAGGGGGACTTGGAAATGTGGGTTGCCTAGTTTTGTCTTATTTAGAAATCAGTTTCCTTCAGGTAAAATTTGTACTCTGACAAGCACTTATTTAAAGTTATAAATGGCACAAGTCTGGCAATAAATTCTACATAGAAATAAATAGCTGGAAAGCATGAGATCATAGCTGGTAATAATCATACCACCCATTTTCTAATGCTTTTATGTCTGCAGAGCATTCAGTAGGCCTCTGGAGAGCTCCAGAAAGAACTGTCTGCAGCTCAGCAGCATATCAGGGCAAAGAAAACCCAGGGAGTATATTCTTGGGATCAACCCCAAGCCACAAGTAATCATTTTGACCTCCTTAGTACCCTCGAAGGAAGAGACTGAGCAAGAAAAAGAGGCAGGAAAGATAAAGATATGAAGAGGAGAGAAGAAGTCCTGCACAGATGAACAGATTTAGCTACCTGAGAACGTAGTGAACCAGGATAGAGCTTGGAGGTGCCACAGCCAGAGGGAGGCCAGTGGGACCGGGAAACCAATGCAAAACATGTGAGATCAGATAGAAGAACAGATAGAAGATGGACAGCTGATGGAGTGTGAGCTATAGGCAGCCTATAATAGGTCAGCGTCTTCTGGACATACCTGTCTTGACACTACTCACTGTGAAAAATGTCTAGATGGGCATTTCCTAAGGTGAGCTTTCTAGAACGCTACAGAATGGCGCTGTGTTCTGTAGCATAGTTCTTAAGATTTCATGTTAAGGAGGTCCCAGGAGTAGTGGAACTTAACCATGTTTTGATTACCCAATACCTGAACCCCAGTCTTACTTGGAGGAGTTCTGTTTCACAAGTGTCAGCAGGAGGTGGAGACCCTTCCGTGACAGAAGCTGGCCACCAGCCACTTTCCTTCTCATTCTTCCTGCCTCCTTCACCCCCTTTCAGGCTCAGACATGGGCACAAGATCAATCAAACAGCTTTCTCCAGACTTCGGCTTGACCAGTAACGCAAAGCAGCAGCTCTTCAGCGGTAACAGTGGCACTGTGGGTCTTCAGGGATGACTGCGGCAATGAGATGGCGGCACCTAAAACTTGCCAAAGGATTTCTCTTGCCTCAGTCTCCTTAACACGAGTTATGACACTTCATGACTACAATGGCCCTTCGTGTACCCTGTTCCCGATCAAGCTGATGTTCTCGCCACCTGATCATCTTTATCCCTCTGTCTACCACGCCGTCCTCTCTATTTGGATTTTTTTTTTTTTTGGCTCTGCCCTCCCCTATATTTCTGGTTAATTCTTACTGATCACATAAGAAAAAATTTTCCCTGAAAGTGTTGGTTTTCAGGACAAAGGTATTGAAGACAAGCTGTTAACTCTAAGTTTCTTTACTTAGAGATCTCCACAGGTACTGAATAGCTTCACCACCTGAAGGAGGAAGCGAATTGGGCAGCTTTCAGCCCCTAGCAGAGACCTCTACTAGTATCTATTGCAGAAAAAGTTAGTGGAAGAAGCATTTAGTAAATCATTCACAGAGAACCAAAAGCGGACTTGAAACTTACATAATGATCAATTAAAGTAACACAGAGTACAGGTGGATACAAAACAGAATTATGAGGCAGAGCGCTTTCTTAGTGGTCATCTTTCTGGCAGGCAGGTAAGAATAATGGGATGTTTGGTTCTTTAGACTTGCTTTGCAGTTTTTCCATTTGTACAATGCGGAAGTGTTAGCTTGACATCAGGCACTGGGCCAGGGCACAGTTCTGGTTAACAGTCCAGGAGGTGAATGAACTGCATTCCCACACAAAAGTATGTGTTGTGTGCTCCCGCAGAAACTTGAAAGTTAATGAAATGGCTTGTTTCCTTAGCATCCCACATGCAAATCTCTGATCTCAGTGCAGAGAATGGCTATGTCTACACCGCTGGATGATTTGCCTCCTGCGCCCAGGACAATGCCTGGCACAGAATAGGAAGCTGAATATTTATTGAATGAACACATTCATCTTAAATTGAGTCTGAATGTGCATTGGTTTTGAGTTCCTGGCCTGGAAATGAGTATATAGCTGTTGAATAGTTTCCCATGTTCTTACTGGACTTTAAAGTTGTAGTATAAAATAAAGATCATAATCCAAACAATGGAGGTTTATGTAATAATTTGTGTCTAAATCATTGTTGGTATAATGAAATTGATGAGATGAAGTCAATAAAGCTGTCTTCTTAGAGAAGTGCTCTGGATACAAAAAGTTCGAGAATCTGACAATAAAAAAGGCAAATGGTTCCCAAGGGGTAAACTGCTCTTTTTCAATGAGATGAATGATCTGTTTCTGGAAGTATCACTGTGAAAGGAAATTAATATCCTGCAATAGATGAACTGTCCAACCTTCTCCTTTGCGAGGAGTGACTGGGCTTGTAAGTCTGTTTCCACACGGGAGCAAGAGACAGTCAATGGCTGGTTGACGGATAGATGAGAGTGGGGAAAGTATTGTCCAAACCCGAGGCCTGGGCAGGACGGCTCTGCCTGCTGCTCCGCCGGTCACAAAACACTGTCCCACATCATCTGCCATTTGATTGATGATGCTGCCAAGGGAAATGGGTAGTGTGGGTGTCTGTCTTTTTGATCTACAATTGATGAGTTTGAGGCCCAGAAAATTTAAGTGATCTGTCCAAGGCCAGACAGCTAGTAGTGGATGTTATTGCCAGAAATAAAACCCAACTATACATATCTTTCTTTATTGCAGCAGAAGTGTGCAGAAGTTGTTTTTTCTAAAGTGAATTAAACTGAGGGAACTTTAAGCAGTCACATCAATAAAAACAGAAAATATTTTAATGCTTATATTTAAAGGGAAAAAACCGTAAACTTGTGATTGAAGCAGCTCTGTTCTTCACAGAAGTAAAGGAGCATGGAATGAAGTTTCACTGAGTAGGATTTTTTTTTAATAGGAAATGCTTCAACTAATAGCAAAAGGAGCCAGGACTGTATGCTGCTTCGCTCTGGGCAGCTGCTTTTGTATGTCAGCCATGAGTTTACTGTTTCATCTTTCCTGCCTCTCCTTGGCCCAGCTCTCACACATAGGCTTACAAAAAGTGCTGGTAGTGTTAAAAGGTAAACTGAGGCACAATAAAAACTTAAGGAGCTAGCTTATTTGAGCAAATGGCCTTTCATCAGTTGGGCAGGTCCAAGCCAGAAGTGGCGCAAGGGCTCAGCCAAGGGACACAAGGAGAGTTTTCAACTGGGTGACCGATAAATGAAGCAGGAAAATATTTTGCTTGGTTAGAGTATGTAATTGCTTTATCTGGAATATAAGTGAATACATTGTTAGTTACATACTTAGTTCTTGTTCTCTGATTGGATAGTCTATAGCTTCATTTTTCTTTAATGTGAACATTTACAAAAATAACCCAAGTTCATTTTTGCTTATGTTTGCAAATCCAGCAACATTAAAATCAATGCATGTGGCCTCCCTGACCTTTCTGCTCAAGAATTCTTAAGACCCAGGCTCCATCTTAATTTGCTTTAATAGTAAAAAAGTACAAGCTAGAGATAAGCTGACAATCATGGATAGGTTGTGTTTTGAGAACAATTCATTGCTTAAAAATTCTACACATCTAGTGTGATAGACTGATCTATTGCCCTAAATACATGCTGAGGTCTTATGCCCTGTAGCCTCTGAATATGACTTTATCTGAATGTAATAAAGGTAAGATGAGATCATTCAGCTATGGCTGAAGACCTTATCACAAGAGGGAATTGTAGACACAGAGAACAGCAATATGTACAGACAAAGACACATAGGGGAAATGCTATGCGATAGGAGAAGCAGCAAAGAGGTTGATACAACTGAAAACCAAGGATCATCACCACCACCAGAAACCAGGAAGAGATAAGCAAGAATTCTTTCCGGTGTCTGAGAGAACAGGGCCATGCTGAGACCTTCTTCCCAGTCTCCTGTCTTCCGTGATGAAAGAATACATTTCTGTTGGTTTAATTGGGTCAATTTATGGTGGCTTATCACAGTCACTCTAGAGCACTCACTTAATAACACAATATCCAGACTACCACTTTACTGTTCAGTGTAGTACCAGATTCCGCTGGGTCCTATGGCTGTATTTCTTTTCCAGGGTACAAAAAGCAGACATATGAGCCAAGTTAATAAGGCCAAAGTACAATGTAAAGTCCTGCAGTTGGACGAGACAAAAAGAGAGGTAGCTAACAGTCTCTTTCGGCAACACATGCTGAAATACAGTTCTCACTTGTGTGGGTGTGTGAGTGGGAGAGAGGCAGACAGACAGATGACAGACACTCATCCATAAGGTTTGCATAAGCAAGTCAACCACTCGAATCCTAGAGTAAATTCAAATAAGCCTGGAGAGCAAAAGGAATGTCACATCCTTGGATCACCAGAAGCCTGTATAGAATGAGGATTGTTACTCAGCAAACAGAAAAGCCAGCACACCATGCTTCTTTTTAGTTATTATGAAACACTTTAGCCAAGCAAGTATAGCAAACAATATGGCAAATATCTATTTACCCAAGTCAAAGTCTTAAGAAAACAACAGTAGTTCTCAACTCTCATTCTGATCCTTTTCCCACACACACTAACGGAAGTCTCCTGATTGTGCACATCTAACAGAAAAGTGTTGACTGAAATTTTTTTGTACTGACACTTTAAGGACATTTGCATGGAAAAGAGCCTCAAAACCAACGAGGTTCCCTCTGGAGCAAAAAGTAGGTGTGCTTACTGCCCATTTGAAAAGATTTGGGTTCCCTAATCTCAAGATCCCTCTCCTGTAATGTGACCCACTGCGTGTACATAGGCATGTGTGTGAGCTTGTCTGTGGTACTTGGCAGGTGGAATTAATGTTAACGCTGCTTGTTGTGATAAAATTATTTGTCTTCAACCCAGCGTCATCACTGTGTTGTGATCTCATCTTACCTTTATTACACTCAGATACAGTCATATTCAGAGGCTACAGGGCATAAGACCTCAGCATATATTTTGGGCAATAGATCAGTCTATCATACTAGATGTGTAGAATTTTTAAGCAATGAATTATTCTCAAAACACTATCTATCCATGATTGTCAGCTTATCTGTCTTCTCCCAGTCTTGATGAAACGATGGCAAGTAGGATAAAATCTCAGATCGTTCGAAGTTCTTTAAATCTACTCTCATATACTTAGCGTTTGTGATTTCTGTGTATATCTGTTTTACTAAAAGTGCCTTTATAGCAATATAGTATTGCTTTACTTGCTCTCAAAGTTTACAGAGTGGGACAATGCAGTATGTATCTTTCAGTCGCCTATGCTTTATGTAAATTTAACTTATTGAGATTTTCCTACGAGTTCATAACCCACTTAATCCACTTTTAACATCTCTTATAGCATTCTATTGCATGAATAAATGTATGCATTCATTCTCCTATTTTTAAGATTTTGTTGCCATATAGCTTGTTTCAAATTTTATTACCACAATAGAATCAAATGGGTGAGATATCAGGAGTTGGTGGGGATAAGGAGGGGGGATGAGAGAGAGGACAGGAGGGCCAAAAAGGGGAAGGGAAGGGATTGTTAAGTTGATGTTGATGCAATACATATGTGCACAAAATTCTCAAGCTCAGTGTAACCATTGTGCTACACACACACACAGACACACACACACACACACACACACAAATGGGGAAAATGACTGCATATGTCAAAGTTCTGTATAAACTTAAGAGTAAACCTGCCAAAGTGTGATGTGAATTCATCTTTAACTTTAGATGTTGCCAGCTTACTCTGTGAGGTGACCATGTCATAACGTTTCGATTAGCAATATGCAAGAGTTCCTGTGTCTTGGGGGCTGTCCCACTTTGAAGGCTTGCTTCTCTAAGAGTGTAAGGTGTGGGATATCTTTGTATGTTTTGTTTGATTGTTCTTCTTCCCCTCTTTAGTTTTTTTTAACATATTTAACCTGTTTTTTCATTAGTTGGTTGTTTTCTTCTTATAAGTTTCAAGAATTATTTTTTATATATTGAAGATGCTGGTATTTTTTTCTACATAAGTATACTAATAACATGTCCTAGTCTGTGACTTGTCAGTTCATGTATGTGTCTATGTAGTTTCTGGATAGTCTACTGGAATAATAACAGAAGATCCACAGTGGTATTCAGTGGTGACAAGGAGTCAAAACAGTGATGACACTATATTCTGAGCAAGCATTGTGTGGAGACTGGGACAAAGGAAGTATGGTTTCTAGTCATGAGCCTTCTGTAGTTCAGTACCTTTGAAGAAGGTACATCACCCTTCTTACTAGGAATCTTCCTTTGTAAGTGACAGAGTTGGGCAAATGATCTAACTGAGCCCTTTCCTAGATGTTTCCTGACGCTATGAGTCAATGTCTTAAATGTTAAGCAGATAATGATGGCTAGACCTGTGTGAAAAGCTACACTTTATTCATTTAGGAAGTGACTTGCCAACCTTTGTTGCTTTCCCTGACTCCTCCACTCATAAAACTGCCATCATAGTCAGCACCTCGTATGGTTACTAGTGGGTTTTCCATCTGTTTTTCTGAGTAGATCCTAAGAATTGTCTATGATAAGGTTGCTGTTAGCAATCCCAGCACCTCTGACAGCTCCTGAGTCAGAGTCGATTCTCAATGAAAGTCTGATGAGTGATGGTAAATGACAAGAGGAAAGGAAGGGGGAAGAACAGAAGACACAAATATTCCCAGACAGTCATCCAGTGAACACCACAGTCTCTGAAACCATTACACATTGGCCAAAGGGACCACCAGCAAATACTTTTGTAGCTGTCTTAGGAGTGGAGTCAGTTTTCCAAACTCATGTAGGCAGATACTGGTGCTCTTGAAAGTGAAAAAGCTAATCTCTGGGTCTTAGGGTGCTGTCCCTTGTTGGTGCTGTCCAATGTTCCAACTGAGGCTCCAGTCTTACCATGTTAGTGAAAATAAAACGGAGTTTGAATTAAACTCATCTTCATCCTTTTTATGCAACAGAAATTTACTACTTTCAATTTTACTTTTTCCCTATGAAAAATCTTTTATATTCTAAAAGATTAAAAAGGGAGTCTCTAAGCCATAAGACCTTCCATAATCCACATCTATATAGAACCAGAGGTGGAAATACTTAAATAATTCTCTCTAGGCAATAATGTGATTCCCTGTTTGCAGCAGACATGGGAAAGACCAAGATCTATGTAATGAAAAATGCTGTGGTTGTCATGACAACAGGAACAAGCAACAGGAGGAAAATCTTAGCTCTTAAAAATGGTCCATTCAAGGTACCAGAGTCCATTAAGCATGGTCAGTACCCTATCCTTCACTTAATTTTGCCTTTGTACAACTTGCTTCACCACTGCAAACATAATCCAATTTTCTCAGCTGCACATTGGCTTCTGGAAAGGCAAAAGTCGAACAGGGCTCTTGATCCTTTCCTTGGGGGATAATACATTATCTATTCATCTTGAAAAACTGCCCAATGTCTTCTCTCTCCTGCTCTAATTTTTTGAAATTTATTATGCTAGTATCTCTGCATTTGTTTTATTATGACTAGAGAGATTATTACCCCATGATTTAAAAGTAAGTGGGTTACAAGAGCCAGACAAAGAACAAAATTAGGGTGTGGAGATGAGCAGTGGAGGGGAGATAAACACAGCAGTGGTACATTTATTCTGCCAACTCAGTTTCAGCTCTGACAAGCCAGCTTCCAGATGCGCTACGCCGCCCCCCCCCCCCAAGGGTCTCACAGGCATGCATCTCAGAACAAAGGGCAGTTAGCAAGTTGCTGACAAGTGAGGTCATCGATTTTATCATTTTTAAAGAACAGTTACTTCCCAGAGTGTAGACCCCAAACTAAGTACCTCAGAATCACCCATTTTGGTTGTTTAAAATGCCTGACTTCAAATTAAATTTGTTCCTCATCTGCTGAACCAGAAATCTGGGGAGTTCGTTTGAGAAATTTGAATTGTTTAGTTTGGAAATAATTGCCTTAGATCAAAGGTGTGAAAAAAGAAATTGAGGGCAGTTCCCTCTGGCATGAAGAACTTGTGGTTTGGGTCTGGAATTTCCCCCAAAACCTCGTGTTTGGAAAGTGATTCAGTCGTCCATTCGTTTCCTATAATGTTAAGAGTTGGGGTCTGGCCAGAAAGGGCGGATCATTGGGCAGTGACCTGGAAGGGTATGTGATAGCTTTGGCCTTCTTGGTTCTCTCAGCTTCCTATCCTACCATGCTGTGTACAGCTTCTGTCTGGCTAGGTCTCTGCCAAGGCCTTCAACCACTGCCAGCTGCCCATGAATGGACTCAGACCTTCTGAAATTATGAGCTACAATGAACTCTTCCTAGTTTAAGTTATGAGTGTGTCCCAGGAATGAAAAAGTGACTGAGAAGTGCTTAAGAAGGACAAAGGACGGTGCTTCGCTGAATTAAAAGGAAAGAGACAACCAGTGCTGTTTCACAACTTTCCTTGCTTTTACCTTGGTTTTGACTGCTATAGATTTACAGCAGACTACAATATGCTCAAAAAAATTGCTGTATAATGCTGGTGTTTGTATTACAACCTCAAAGGGGGGCCTTCTTCTAAGGTAATTCATTTTCAGTAGAGTCTGCAAAATCCAGGATGTAAGGACTTCAGTGTGGCACTGCTGTTTCATAGACTTCGTTCTTTAAAAAAAAAAAAAAAATTCCAAAAGGAGAGAAGAATACTTTAAAGACTAAAAGAATTTTGAAAGACATGCAAACCACATGTAACCTGTGGCTCTGATTTGTACTCCATTTTTAAAAGAAACTGAGGAAAAAAGCAACTTCTGAAATAATAAAATGCAAATGATGAGTGGCTATTAGTATTATTTTAAGGAATAACTTTAAGTGAGATAATATGTTTATGTGAAAAAGAAGAGTACTTAAATCTTACAGATACAGATTGAAATACACATATTAAATGATATGTTCTTTTGGATATATTTCAAAACAATCCAATGGGGGTTGTGGGGGGAGTTAGGAGGTACGAGTGAACTAAAATACATTTGTTAACAGTTACTACAGCACGATAATAGGTTTGTAAATATTCATAATAGTATTTTGTTATTTTGGGGTATATAGGAAAACCCTTCAGAGATCTAAGATATCTTCAGCAGAGTGGATGACAGACGAAACTGGCATCCTAGAGCTGAAACCCTAAGAACAGGAAGACGGAATGAGGCTGTTGAGGAGGGTTACAGTGACGAAGGACAAAGCTGTGGGAGTGTCATGGTGGGCAGAAGGGAAGACCTGATGTGAATGCTGTGAAGACCTGACAAGCAGCAGAGCTATCGGAACCCACGGAGGGGCAAATCAAGGATGACCCTCGGGTTTCAAGCCCAGGTGAATGACTGCGTGGCAGAACCACTCATCAAGCAAAGAAGACCAGAAGAAACTAAAGCTGGGGTGAAGGGAGCGCTTCATCTTAGACACGTTGAGTTTGAGCTACTCATAGAACATCCAAAGCTGAGGAAAAAGGTCTGCACTGGAGATACGGCTTTGGCAGTTATCAGCTGCAGAAAAATTTCCATGGAAACATAAAGAGTGTGGGCACAGGAAAATGCTCTCTCCATGAGCAAGTGCTTCTGATCAAATTCATAAATGACTCTTGTGCCATGTTAGCATTTAAAAAGCAGTGGCTTGATCAGGGAGAACGAAGTAACCAAGTGGCAATATAGGAGATTCACACATCCTGCTTCCTCTTGGTCGCCATTTTGAATGTGTGATAGATCTTCAGGAGTTGATTGCAGGAATTTCCTGTTTCATTTCCTCTTAATAAAGGGTTTTCAAGAGAACAGCAAGGAAATAAAATCACATGTGAAATATTAAATTTTCCCATGTATCTTGCCTTTCTTCTGTTCTCTTCCATATTGTTAATGGTGCTGTAAAAATTGAATGAAAACACTAAAACCATGTAGCTCCAGGGCTGGAGTTCAACACCCTACCTTCAGAACAGCCATAATAGGGGTCAGTTGTTGGGTTTATATGTGTACTCAGAAGAAGTCAAGGAGCTGCTGATAAAAGAGTCCCACACTGTGGCTTGTGTGAAGGCAAACAAAAGAACCCTCAGCCCCTGTGATACCTGTTCCTGGGGTATGTTGTGGTGGGGTCATGGGATGGCATCTGCCAGGCTTTAATAAAAAATGGTCATAATATTTTGGCTTGAAACAGAATGATTTACCAAATCAAAATTAAAGTTCATCGGCAATCGATGATATTGTAGAGTATCAGTAGGGAAGTTGTTTTTTCTTGTTTACATATTTTTAAACATTTTTATATTTATATAAGTTATAATATCTTATATTCAAATAAGAAAGGCCCATCAATCCCCCTACCCCCACCCTGCGCGCTTGGCTTATTCTCAAATCTTTGGGTTTGCTCAGTTCAGACTCCTCATCATGCTCTTTGAAGGCTCCTTACCCAAGACCGACTGAATCAGCAATTTGGCGGGTTGCACCCAGGTATCACGTTGTTTGTTTCTTCGACTTCCCCGGACAGTTTCAGTGTGCAGTCAAGGCTGAGATCAATTCTCGTTAAATAGCAACAGCGAAGAACACGCAGGGCTTTTGGATTTTACACTGTGGGAAGCAGAAGTCAGAAATCAAAGGTTTCCTGAGCTGCAAATGGATGGTATGTGTGTCGGTACACACGTGCATGTGTGTGTGTATGTGTGGTTTTCATTATTTCTTTCTGCTCTGCCACACAGGTGACTGCTGTGCGGGTGTATGTGAACAGTTCTTCTGAGAACCTTGACTACCCTGTCCTTGTTGTAGTTCGCCAACAGAAGGAGGTGCTGTCCTGGCAGGTGCCTCTGCTCTTCCAAGGGCTGTAAGTGATCTTTTCCCAGACATAAGTGGTCTTTTCCCTATGAAAGGAGAAATGGGAACGCAGAGATATTAAGTATGGTAGGCGTAGGTGATGGTCGTGGTACTTACCCTGACCTATTCAACTCTGTTCAATTTCTATCCTCTTTGAATTTCAGAAAGCATTCTACCTAGATTTTCAGCAGCTGGGAGAACATTTACCATTTTAGCATCTACTATACTGTCCCACAGCCCGTATTTGGATGATAGGTCACCCAAAAGCCACTCAGTGGCTTAAGTCCAGTAGTCAACTTGAATAAGCAATACCTCCTGCATGCTTCAAAGTGTCCATCATGTGGGTGTTCTTCTCTTGGTAATATTTATCAAGCACTACTGAAAGGTAGTCACTACAGATACAGCAGCAAGGAAAAAAAAGTCTTCGTTGCCATGAAGTTTATATTTTATTAGAGAAGAAAAGTATAAGACACTGTCACCCTTGTAAGAAAAGGCCCAAAGTCATACAGAACTAGATGTCACATCATTTCTAAGGTCAAGTATTTGAGGTTTAAAATACTGACTCTGACAGCTTTATTCTTATTTAAGCAAAACTTTGAGAAGTGGAAAAAATTGAATTTGCCAGCTGTTTTATCTGGACATTTCCCTAGGCTTGAGTTTGATCCTTTTTCCTCACTGCATAGGAGACTGCCTTAGTGGTATATAGACACCACTTAAGAGAACCAGGCAGCGCAGAATGGTCCTCAGATCTCTGTTATTACATCACGCGCCCCAATGCCAACAATACTAGTTCTAAAATAACTTATCGGCAGGTCCAGTTTGAATTTTGAAGCATAAGGACTTGAAAGCAAACGTGAAGACAAGTATAATGGCATAGGCTTTCTTCCTCTGCGACTCTCTCTGGTCCTTCTCATGTTGCCCTCTATTGGCTGTCACAGATACCAGAGGAGCTACAATTACCAAGAAGTGAGCCGCACCTTATGTCCCTCCAAAGCAACCAATGAAACAGGACCTTTGAAGCAACTGATATTTGTAGATGTGGCATCCATGGCACCGCTGGGTGCCCACTATAAGCTGCTGGTCACCAAGATCAAGCACTTCCAGCTACGGTAAGCAGGATCCGTGCAGCCTTTGTTTGTCTGCTTGACTTCTCTTCCTGGGTTTCTTGATGCCCAAGTCAGTGCCCATCCTTGTACATTAGCACTCTGCAAAGGAACTGCCAGTGCAGCCCCTGCAGAACTCTCTCGCCTAGCGAGGCCTTGTTTTATGCAAGGCGAAGGCCATAGGAGGGAAAGAGCAGCTGACCACCATACTGGTTTTTTGGGGGAGTCTGCCAGAGGACTTCATCCTATCTGCCACCCCAGCAAGAATTACGAGTAACCTGGTACCTTTGTGGGACTAATCACGCCACATTCTTGAAAGAAATTTTGGTTTTGTTTTAAAGAAAACTTTAAGCTATTTTTCCGATCTTTATTGGCAGTCTGGTTTTCCTCTCCCAGCTTAGGAATGTAGGTATGAATGAAACTTTGTCCTTTTTGGGAGTGACCTTGTTTTTTGTCCTTTTATTTTAAAACATAAAACAAACTGGCAACTCCATTAAAAATAGGCATGAATCTTGGACTCTTCACCAAAGATGCTCCCCATGTCAGCAATACACACAACTTCATTAGCTATCAGAAATGAAAATTAAGACCACAATGAGATTTCAGTGGCAAAGTACTATAATTGGAAAGGACTGGCAGTGCTGTGCTAGTCCCAACTTCCAGATACACGACTGCGGTATTCACTTAGTGGAATTCTAAAATACAGTAAAAATAAACAAGCTATTGTTATATTTAATATGGTTAAGTCTCAGTATTATGCAAAAGCAGCAAGACAAAAGCCAGTTCATGCTATTTGATTCTATTTATAAGGATTTGATTAAAAGCAAAACTATTCTATAATATTAAAGTCAAGATAATAGTGTCTTTGAGTAGGAAATGACATGTACATGGCTTCATTTACCATGTGATAACTCTCAGATGTATGCTTGTAACTTGTGTGTTTTCCATGTTTTTATATTTCAATAAAAAGTTATTTTTTTAAAAATCAGAATATTTAAAAATATATACATTCCTTTCTTTTGAAGGTCAATTTTTTATCAAAATGTTCCATTCCAGTTTAAAGCCCTCTTATTTTTCCTAAAGTAGTTGATCTTTTTTTAAAAAAAAAAAATCTGTGGTCAGTGGAGTTATTAACAGGAATCAAATATGTCTCTTGGCCTTCTCTACATCCTTTGACACAGCGTAGACACCATAGAGATAGGTGGACAAATGGCTGGATGAGTGCTCAGATGGATGGACCAGGAGTCACAGAATTTTGCTCCAAGACTTTCCATTAATTCCGTTGTTAAAAAGATGATGTAATCACTTCAAGAGCCATGAATACTTCTTTTCCTTCTCTCCCACCACAAAACAATGAGAAACATATTCTCCGGTGGATAAGGTCTGCTCACATCAGTTAGATCGGAGCCTTTAGAGCAAAGACTTAGGTACTGGTAGTTTTTTTTTATATAATTCCCCTGGTAATTCTAATATTTAGCCAGAGTTGTGAACCACTAGCCTAAAGAAATTTACAAATACAAATTTAATATTTATAATATGTCACACCGACATTCAGGGATATACATGTGATGAGGTAGCAGTATGTTACTTTAACAGAGGGCAGTTTGAACTTCTGAGAAGCCTAACTTTCACTGATTGGTCTCTATCTTTGACCTGTCACTTTCACTTGGTACCAGGGTATGTGAACTGTAGGGCCGATTCTGATGAGGTAATTAGACTCTTTGGAGAACTGAATTCTGTGAAATGAAGTCATAAGGTCACAACTCTAAGCAAGTGTTAATGGATGACTAGCACGCCACTGAGACTGCAGGTCTGTTCTGTCTTCCTGTTCCTGTTTCCACCTCTTTCAGTATGATGGCCTCGAAAAACAGGCACTGGAAACATTGCAAAATTCACACAATTACTAGAACTTTTAAGAGACCAAAATAACCCTGAGAAAAGATGATAGCTGAAGCTAAGCCTGATGGCACAGGTCTATATATAATCCCAGCACTCTGGGAGGCTGAGGCAAGAGGATTGTAAGTTTGAGCCAAACTTGGGCAATTTAACAACTTTGTGAAACCCTGACACAAAACACAAAATGAAAAACAAAATTTGGCTGGGGATGTAGCTCAGTGCGAAGCCCTTGGACTTGATCCCCAGTACCATCATAAAGGGGGTGGGTAGCAGCTGAGCTGCAGCCTTTGCTGGTGTCCAGAAATCCAGGAGATGACACAGAGCACAGCTGAAAATTGTGGTATGAATGGGGCTTCAGGTATTGAGAGAAATGCAGAAGAATTAATTCAAAATTTCTAATATTTGTGGCAGACTCAGATGTGTATATAATACAGTATGCAATTATTTTTGTTTTTCCCCTAGAATCAAACATTTTAAGAGTTAGAGGACCTGAGGGAATTTAATCTCTCAGCCTTATTTTTGCCTCTGATGCCCAGAGATATTAAATGACTACCCATCTCACCATGGTAGGGAGGGGCAGCAGCAAGGCTAAACTCTACTTCTGATGCCTGGCCCATAGTTTTAGGCTCTTTGTACTGTAACATGGTATTTCTACTTTCTGATTAAAATTGTCCCTCCAATTTTATTCTCTCCTAGATATGTTTCTCATTCCCAAATCATTTATTTATTTAAGCACAGTTTTAAAAATAAAATAATTCTGCCTTAAAACATCACTCCCTGACATGCACCTACTGCCCCCTCCACACACCTAAGGTTTTACCACTGCCCTATTCACAACTCTGATCTTGTGGCTGGAGTGTGCAGTTGCAGACAGGGAACAGCAGGGGGCCGTCAGGAGGGAGCGAAGAATGGACTTCAGGAATTTACAGTCATCTACATTGTGGGAGTTGTGTAAAGAATGGATTTGGAGGGGATGAGACTGGATGGAGAGACGTTAGAAGGTTGGTGCAGGAGTCAAAATGAATAGCGAGAAGGTGATTTGAATTAAAGAAGTGAAACTGGCAAAACTTAGCAGATGTAAGGTGAGGAGACATACAAAAGTGAAGAAAGACCCTGAAGCTTATAGACAGCGGGGCCACTGAGAGGAATGTGAGAACTTTGAAGAAAAGCGGAAGACATGCTACGTTAACTTTTGAACGTGTTGAATCGTGAAGTACAGAAAGGGGGCTAAGTACTCTATACAAGCCCGGGGAAGGGTCAGGAGGACCTACAGAGGTAGACTGAACAGAAACACGGAGGAAGGTGGCTCCATGGCTGTCTGAGGAGGAGCTGGGAGAGAGAGGGCTAGAGAAGCAGGCGGTGTCCACCTTGATCTGGAGAAGCCTAGATGCTCAACCAGGCAGTTGAGATTCCACATTCAGATTATAGAGCCACTAAAGGATTTTACACAACAGAATAACAGGAATAGATCATGACTTCAGTGACAGTGTGGAAAACGATTTAAAGTAGAGGAAAAAGCAGAGTTGTTTGGGCAAGTGCAAAGTTATTAGAAGAGGGAACAATGAAAAATGATTCTCATTTAAAATATATGTTGGAGCAGTAACAAAGTTGCAAGGAAGGACAAAACAGCCAGGTGGTATACATGAGAATAATTCTCAAATTTAACAAATAACATGGCAGAATAAGAATTTAGATCTGTATGAATGCATTGGCCTTTGACTTTCTTGTAGCCTACTAAGTAGAAATATTGAGTCTTTTTTTTGGTAGAACAAGTATGCAAATGAGATAGTTCAACTACCATGCTGTGAAAAGTAGGTTTTTTTTTTTTAATGAAATGGGTTGGGTGGGAGGCATTTGACCATTTTACTGTGCACCATAGTATATAATCATACCTGAGTATTTAGGGAGACTTCAGGAAAAATATATACAACTCTTTTTCTTTTTTCCCCCATTTTATTGATATGTACAAGTGCAGAATTTAAGGTTTACAATGGAGTTGAACATTTTGTGCACATACTTTCCTTGTCAAAGTGACAAGGGCTTTCCCGCTCTCCTTTTGTCCCTCCCCATACCCTCCCTTCCCTCCCTTCACAGCCCCCCCCCCCACCCCTTCTTTCCCTTTGTCTTTCGTTTAAAGTTTCATGAGATGGTTGTGGTCTGGGTCTCTCATATCAGAGAGACCATCCGATGTTTCACCTTCTGCTTCTGACTCACTTCACTAAGCATGATGTTCTCAAGTTTCTTCCATTTGCCTGTGAAAACCTCCACGCTGTTGGAGCTTACAGATGCATAGTATTCCATTGTGTATAAGTACCACAGTTTGTGTATCCACTGGTCTATTGATGGGTATTTTGGTGACGTCCATGTCCTAGCTATTGTTAGTTGTGCTGCTATGAACATGGGTATACATATATCTCTGTTGTATGTTGTTTTGGCCTCTTTTGGATATATTCTCAGGAGGGGTGTCGCCGGATCAAAGGAGATATTTATTTCTAGTCTTTTGAGAGCTCTCCATACTGCTTTCCAGAGTGGTCGAACGAATTTACACTCCCACCAGCAGTGCAGGAGGGTTCCTTTCTCCCCACAGCCTCACCAGCACTGATTGCTATTTGATTTGTTGATATAAGCCATTCTCTCTGGAGTGAGATGGTATCTTAGCGTTGTTTTGATTTGCATTTCTCTTATGGCTAGAGATGTTGAGCATCTTCTCGTGTATCTATTGGCCCTTTGTACTTCTTCGTGAGTGAACTGCCTCTTCATCTCATTTGCCCATTTTTCAATAGGATCCTTTATTTTGATGGGCTTAATTTTCTTTAGCTCCCTGTGTTATCAGTTTCCTATCTGAGGTGTTGGTGGTGAATATTTTTTCCCAGTCTGTTAGTCATTTATTTACAATGTTGACAGTTTCCTTTGCTGTGCAGAAACTTTTTAATTTGACAAGATCCCATTTGTTGATAGTGGGGGTAATTTCTTTTGCTCTTGGTGTCTTGCCAAGAAAATCTACAACTTTTTTTCTTAATGGTGCTATATTAGGCAAAGATGGTGCTTCAGCTGGCATGGGTCCATCCAGATTTTACACTGACAGAATGAGAGAGGTGGAGTGATCAATCAGGTGTGGAAGGTGACTGAAGGGAGGAGTCTAAGATGACTCCATAATGGTGGCAGAAGTCTGGTGAGATTTACTGTTAAAAAGATACAGTGGGTCAGGATCAGAGAAAGGGCGATCCATTCAGTTCTGAGCATGTGGAGTTTGAGGGGCTTGAGAGATCAGCAGTGCAGAAGCCCAGCAGAGGACCTCCAGTCTGACTGGTGGCCAGAGATGGCCCTGTGCTAAGCTCAAGACTTAAGAGTCACTGATGTTTCTGTAGTATTTATAAGAACTAAGTACGCATGTATTCATGCATATGTGTATCTAAAGAAAGTGAGAAGATTACAAATAGGGCTGTAGAGAATGTTCTTATTTAAGGGTTGATTTGAGAAACAGAGACTATGAAAAGAGACCACATGGGACTAGCCAGATGTGTAGGAGAAAGCCCAGGAAAGCTGACGTCACAGTGGTAAGATAGGAAGTGATTATCAAGTGGCAGTGTCACAGATAGGTAAAGATAGTTGAGGGTTAATTCACCAAATTTAGCAATTAGAAGGTGTTGCAGTCTCACTGTTTGTGAACTACTGATTGATTTGTTCAAATCTTAAGCCCCAAGGTGCTGGGACCAGAAGATAGTTCTTTCTGGAGGTTAAAGGGTCCTGAAAGTGGGTTCCTCATGAATGGGATTTGCAGTCTTACAAAAGAGGCCCAAAGAGCCCTGCCAGACCTTTTACTACCTAAAGATACAGTGAGAGGGCACCATCTATAAAGTCACAGGCCCTCACCAGGCACTACTTTTTAAGCACCTTGATCTTGGACTTCTCAGTCACTGTAACAGTGAGCAGTAAATGTCTGGCATATAAGCAGCCAGTCTGCTGGAGGCATAGACTGCTAGGTACACCTGCGAGTGGAGCACGTGCGTGCTGTGTGAAGGGCCTGGGTTTGATCTCCAGCACCACAAAAACAAACAAAAATGTCAGCACCAGCTTACAGTAGTTTGTTATAACTGCCCAAATGAACTGAGAGGAGAAGTGATCATTACCCCCAGCAAAAGCACTTCCAAGGGACTGGTGGAGAAAGCATCCTAGCAGCGGTAAGCAAAGTGAGCGCAGAATGCTCTTTTAAGCATCTGGTATGTAAAGGAAAGGAGGAACACAGGACGATATTTAAGAAGGGAGAAACGGGTAAAGGTGCAAGTGTGTAGGAGTGGTTTGCTAATTGTTTTGAAAATGGGTGAGACTACAGTATATTTGTAAAGGAAGGAGTGAAAAGGTAAATTAAATGCTTAGTAGACTTGAATATTCGTAGAAGCAGAATCCCAGAGAAGGAAGGATAGGATTTAGCATGTGAGTGCAGAGTTCATACTTAGACCAGGGAGATGAAGGGCATGGGATTAGAGACGACAAGGGAGCTTGATAGGAAGGGTCAGGATGGTGACAGCTGGCACTCAGAAGGGAACAGGGATCCTATTCAGAAGTCCACAGTCTAAGCGAATAAGGTACCCATTCCATCAGCAAACAAGGTGAGTTTGACCAAGCACCGTGCTCCCGGCCAGGAGGTGGCTGATGCAAGGTAAGATGTTGCAACTCACAGCCCGCTCAGGGTTCACTTTAAAATCTACTCAACTTTTGTCTCAGCCTTTTCCTCTGCTCACCCTTTCTTTCCATCTCTTTCCTTTTTCTTCTCTTTTCTTAGTATCTAATAAGCATTTCCTCTCTCTTATTTTCAGTTTCTACAGGCTCCTTTCCTTCTCCACATCACCCTTATTTGTATCCACTCTCTTGCCTTCCTTTCCTTTAAATAGCCAAAATAAGAAAACAAAAATTTTTGTCTCTCTTATTTATAGAATAAACATTAGTTTCCTGTGTTCATTTTTAAGAATTTCAAATGCATATTTCTCTACTACTAAAGATGCCTACAAGTTACTTTGATCCGTTGGTTAATGATTCTTCACAAAATAAGTTTCCCCCATGAGGAGCCATGCAAGAAGAAGCAGAGTTCATCCCCAACAGACACAATGTTTGTTTTGTACATTCCTTTAATTCTGTGCAGAGAGCTTAAATGTAATTGTCCTAATATCTAGTAATATACTTTCAAAGTTTGCATGCATCGTAGTAAAAATAAAACATAAAGAAAACAAAACAAAAACACTCAGCAAGTTTGTGTTGATGTCTGTAAATTCAGTAATACAGCTAGAATTCACACGATGAGGTAGGAGAATAAAAATCAAATTTCTGGCCAAAGCACACAGGTTGCTTCAATAAATGTCATGCTGTCTGTTGCAAGCCAAGAAAATCAGTGTCCTCTTTGTTCCACTGACCTGGTGACAAGAGTTGAAGGCCCTGTGTTGCTTTGGTAACAGCAGGTGACCTTCTGAGGCCTGCTGAAAGGCCACACACAGCTCAGCAGATCCTGACTCTGACCATGGATGCTCTAGACAGACGCACAATGGAGTCTGCTATTGACTGTGATTTCTTAGGTGACCTAAAGCCAGAAGATTTCAAATGTGCACCTGCAGAACTGATCCTCCACATGGATGCCAATGTCTGCTGAGAGTAGATGTGGAAAGATGTCTATCCATTGCTGCAAACTATATTCTGAGCCATCCAACAACAACCTCAATTATACCCATTACTTCTATATGTAGTATTCCCATTTTACGATTTCTAAGAAACACTTCAATTAGACATAGCTTGCTTAATTGTCTTATTATAGACACTTCCTAAAGAAATCTTTTTTAAAAACCAATTTTTTGCAAAAGGAAAATTAGGGATCGAAAGAGTGTTCAGAGAACCCAAGGGAAGAAGATGGTGAGAGATCCCTGCAGGTTTGATCTGGACTCCCGGAAGTGCAGGCAAGAGAACATGGCAGTGGTGGGGGATGCCACGCCCGAGGGTCGTGGTCGATCAGCCCAGGGGATTATAAGACCGTAGCCTTGTGAAGTGACAGTTTACAAGGCTAGTGATGAGGCAAGATCCGGAAAGAACAAGCGCCTGAGAGCAGCCCTCTGGCGCTGCGCAGCAGAACAAGCCTGTGTTTGTGCTTCCCTGTGTTGTCAGTGGTTTCGCAGATGTTCATCCGGACAGCAAACAAACACTCTGTGCTCCCGGTTCCTTTTCCCTGCACGCTTCTCATGCTGTCCCTCTTCAGTGGCTGGGTTGTTGCTGTCTTAAGTACCTAATACAATACTTCACAGTAAATTACTGTTTGGAGAGCAAATAACTTCATTGGTGTGTGTGTGTGTGTGTGTGTGTGTGTGTGTGTGTGTGTGTGTGTGTGTTTTAAAGGTAGGCCTTAGAAGGTAAGAAATTCAGTGTGTGGAGGGCAATTGGGCAAGTGCATAGGAGCAGGAAGAGCTTATTCCTGTCCCCAGGGACTTTCCCACTAAGATTACCTACTCACCTCTTTTTTAAAAAAATGATCTTTTGGCTTAGATCGATCAAAATTATTTTAAAATAGTAGTTGCATTATCTGAAGGGACCCCAAAACCTACTTTCTCTTTCTCATCCCACTTCTGATACATTTGCCCTGTGCTTGACTGTGAACTATTAAGACAGCCCCAAAGCAAAGTGCCCTTAAAAGTACACAAAGTACTTATGAAGGTAGAACTTCCTGGATATTTAAGGATATAAAAAGCAATCTTCCTCCACAATCTGATCATTCTCAACAGTTGAAATCACCAAGATCCCCAGATGTTTTTCAATTTAAGGGGCCAAATTCCCTTCACAAAGGACAAGGCTCTTCCCCGTGTATCTAGTCCAAAATTAATTTTTAGAAATAAATTTTTGGTTACTAACTTATGCTTTTTTATTACCTTTCTCCTTTTCCCTTCTTCCACTTATGTTCCTCAGGACAAACGTTGCCTTTCACTTTGCTGCCAGCCCCTCTCAACCTCAGGTAAGTGTCAGGTTCCAAGAATTCTCCAAAGCCCACCTAAGGGTGTTGCTCAGAGAAACCATGGAAACAGGGAGACTCAGCAAGCACTGCTGTTCCTGACCTTTCACAATCGGAGGTGTGTTTGTATTCTGGGTTGTTAGTCATACCACTGGGATTTAAGATACAACATTTAACCTTATCACCTTGATTGAAATGAAAAAGGAAGCATAATATTTGCTTCCCGGTATCCCTTGGTTCACCTTTCATTGAGCAAAGCATACATTTGCTACGTTCAAGAGCAGTGTTAGATGCACTGAATGTTGGGGACACAGGATGGGGAAGAGAAAAACACATTTCTATCATTATAGACTTGCTAGATGGGATGAGGTGAGGAGCCGGGGAGGGCTACACCAAACAGATACATGAAAATTCAACACAAACCGGACAAATTTTTATTTATACGGTATGATTGGTGGAATACATTTTCTTCTTTCATAAAGAAATAACAAAAATTTAGCAAAAATATTAAGAGAATTAAATGTGTTGCTGTGTTCTTCATCAAGTCATGATTATAAACAGAATAAATACATGATGATAACTGTTAATTACTTCCAGACATTTTCTGGTGACATTTTTAGCTACATTTATTTTTTCTTTTATAACTTCTAAAATAGAAAGATCAATACGACAGCAAGTTTAAAACAGATTGATTTATGGTTCTGATATTCATTGTAAGTTTTCTGCAGTTATAATGCCACTTTGGTCATAAGCGACTACTTAGTTTTTGTTTTAGGTGTAGTAAAATGATGTTTCAACGTTATGGACCTGGGAAATGTATTACACGTACTAATGTGCTGGTAAATACTTACCAATTTGTTCTCAGACACAAAGCCTGTTGGCAGCATCTGCCCATTCCTGCATGTGAATACCTTTACCTTGGTTGATTTCAAGCTGCCATTGTGGTGTCCTTGAACAGAGTTGGGAAGAGATATGCAAATGAACTCTCCCAAGCCTGGATGAACCCACTCCCATCTATCTTTTAAAAGTTAAAGTTCCTCTTTCAGTGAAGTCTCTGCCATGCATATATACTGCAACCCAATGGCATGGGAGGCTGCTGGCCACAATCTAAACACTTATTTAATATAAAATAATATCTACAAAACACTAGTTACCAGGTAGAATGGGAGATAACTGGAGAACAAAGTGGGTTCTAGGGGTATTGTCTGTCTGTTACAAGGCAGGAATAGATTCCAAACAGCAGTGTTACTAACAGTCCTGAATCTTGAGATTATATTTCCCCATCAAAAACCTTTAGATTATTGAAAAACATTCCATTTTTATTATCCTGGTTTTCAAAAAATAGGATTAACAAAAGGAATGTTGGAATATAAAATTAAATTTTAATGCGTTTGCCTCTCTTTTAAAGTGGTAGATTTATTAGAATTCTGGGTTATGGAGCTTGCAAAATCTTGATGATAAGCTTGACATAGCTGCTGGGCCAATTACCATATTTATTGTTACTGGGCACAGTTCTTACCTCACCATTAGTAACATGCTTAAAACTTATGAGTTAGTCACGTTGGAAGTGGATTCATAATCTTCATAGGAAAAAGTATAATCTCTACTAGAAATGTTTGCTGATTTCAGTAATATTTGAGAAAGAAGTACTTTTAAAAATGCCTCAACCAAACAAGACTGTGAACCTATTTCAGAGGCTACATGTAAGACCTAGTCTTTGGATCTAAATATCTTCTTAGTGTATTCCAGGCAGTAAAAAGATTTAGCTTGGTCCAGGGGAAGGACTTGTTTCCTATTAAGTCTTACCTACGGAAAGGTGGTCAGAATTCTTGAAGAACAGGCTTATCTGCTTTTCAAGGTGGAGCTTCACATTTCATAATGACCACACAGAAACAAATCTGGTCTCATGTTGTATGCATGAGTCCCTAATTCAAAGGGGGGCAAAGAGTTATGTAAATAGAATATGAAATGGAATATAGTAGTTGCCTTTGAAAAGGTCGTACCAAAAAATTAACTGGCAGCCTGTATGCCATTTCTACTTTTCTTACTCTTATCTTCCTAACATTTGCACAAGGCCCAAAGGCGGATAAGTTAATTGCTCAATGTGTATGAGACGAATAGCTGGCTGACGCAACAAAGGCTTATTGAGACTTGGACCTGAACTTTGTGAATAATATTACAGAAAACAATCCTGTTCATGTGAAAGTGGTTCACATTCATTATAAATACTTCTTGTATTTTAAAAATCTTTTTTCTTTTTCTTATTCTTAGTATTTTCTATATAAATTTCCCAAAGATGTGGACTCAGTGATCATTAAAGTGGTGTCTGAAATGGCTTACCCATGTTCTGTTGTCTCAGTCCAGAACGTCATGGTGAGTCCTGATACTTGTTAACCTCCTGATACGGAGTTTTATATTATCCAAAATAAATGAAGAAAGAGTGCGGACTCTGTCATCCTCTTACAAAGTGTTCCACCCCCAAAATATTAAATAATAACAGTATCTGAGTGGGAAGTCTGGGTTTGTAGACATTAATTTAAAGAGAGAAAGATTAATTTACTCCTCTCCAGAATAAAGTAAGAAGAGAGAGAAGGGAGGAAAGAGAAACAGCAGGAGGGAGGGAGGGAGAATGGATCCTAAGAACAAAGATTGTGTTGGGGGTTCCACAAGAAAGCTAAACTGGAAACCTAGCATTTGTTCTGTTTTTAAAAGTTTCTTGTTATATTAGGGTCTTTCTCTCTCACCAGATGTTAAAAACAATTAGAAAAGGTGTTTCACAGTTCAGGACATTCTTTTCATAGTTTTCTTCAATATAATGTGCATATTACTTAGAGGACAAGGCTCTAAGTTTTAGGAGGTCTATCTCATGAATGTTCTGGAGGGAGGATGACTTTTCATGGTTTCTAGCTTAGTAAGAAGTCCCCTCTCTGTGAGGGCAGGTGGACTGTCCAGGAGGACAGGTCCTGGTAGAACCTTCATGTTGTGTGACATTAGATGACATTAATGATGCTTTCTTTTCATCTTTCATGGATGGTGCAGTGCCCAGTGTATGATCTTGACCACAATGTGGAGTTTAATGGTGTCTATCAGTCCATGACCAAGAAAGCTGCCATCACGCTGCAGGTGAGTCATTGTTTTTGTGGTCACTCTTGTCAATGACAATGCTCACTGGACAGTCGATTTATCTATAGACTGATATCCAAAAGAGATAGCAGTGTGCCTCGGACTTCTTTTCTTTTTGGTGGTCCAAAACTAAGTTTGCTTGCCTAAGTGAAAGACAATGTTGTTCTTCCAGACACTCTCTTCCCTTCAAAGATTTTTGGAAATTCATGGTGCCATGAAATATGTATCTGATGGCATAGACAGATGTGTCTGGAAGATTCCAACCTGCTTATTGAGGGGAGGGAAGCTATGTCAGATCCACTGAAAGCAATTGAATGTTTTCTAGTGATTATTGCCAGTAATGACCACCAAAACATTGACTTCAACTCTGGTCAGAATGATACATTCAAGAGAATATGGATTGTACCTATGTAGCAGTTTATTTGTTGGATATATGTAATCAAATTATTAGTTCAATTATAATTAGTGAGCAACATATACACATCAAGTCAGCGTGTTTTCGAAGAGACTCTGTTTCTGTCTTTGAAGTAGTACTTAAGGAAACTGTGACCTTATTAGTTAGTTCTCTAGGGCACTGTGATATTATTCATTGAATTTGGAGCAAAGAATGGAGAGATTCATTATAATTCAGACCTAAATGAGACCTTGAAACCTCTAGCAAACCAATTTCTGACCATTCGAATTTGATGCCCCACGTATCTGCTTTTTATTGTAGTATTTATTTCTTCATAAACATTCCAGAATTATGGAAGCCTAAATGAAAAGGGACAGAAAAGTAGGCTGAGTAGAAAAGCAGATTTTACATCATCCAGAACACTACATTAATAAATAGCAAGCTCATTAGGACACATCTAAAAGTATTTGGCAATAAATTACTGCTTCTCTTTTGAGCCCATATTTTAGTTGTGGGTCATTTTCTTAGCAGGTTACACATAATGCCAGAAAGTTGGGGATAGTAATAAAAAAGTCAGAGTTCTAGAACTGTCATATACCATACATGTGTCACTCACGGGTGAGGAAACTGGAACATAGAGAAACATGCTCAACAGAAAATCGAAGCCAAGACCACATCTCCTGACTTGCATTGTGGGTCTCCCCACCCTGTGTTATTCATTTATCTTCTGGTTATATGGCTTTAGGAAAAGTGTTTATCATTAGACTCTAAAATAAACACAATGCAGAGGTACTAAACATTTAACACAAGCTGTTGACATTATTATTTTTATAGGGCCTGTGACAGTTCTAAGCACTGACATGAGCATAAAATAAGTTGAGTCATCACAGAATGTCTATGTAATGCCTTGAATATATCAATTATTGTGGACAATTTAGAATAGAATAGCGCATGGCTGTAAGGAGTTAGTGGCTGGGGTGGGCTCTGTGCTTGTTCTCTTTCCTTTCTTTTACTCCCTGCCCCCAAGGACTGCCTCCTTCTGCTGTCTTTCTCACTTGCCTTTCACAAGGTTGTTGTGTCTTACACAGAAGAAGGATTTCCCAGACGAGCAGTTCTTCGTGGTGTTTGTGATAAAGCCTGAAGACTATGCGTGTGGAGGGTCATTCTTCATCAGGGGTAAGAGGCGGTGAGGGATATGGAAGAGATGGGAGACAAAAGCTCCTCTCTGGCTCCCCAAAGGAAGAGTCCATTGACAGTGACTTGGCAAGCAGTCTGTTTTATACTTGAGGAAGTAAAAATAAATAATTAAAATAAAAATTTAAAAAAGAAAGGAGGAAAACAAAAGACACGAGGATATTATTCATACTACAAAATCTCATTTAATACAGTTCAACTCTTTGAAAGTTTTATACTCCCTCAGATTTCATTTACCTCGATTGACCTTTACTCAACAAATATCGCTATTGGGAAGTAAAGGTCTTACACGGTGGATCTAGTCTGTTTCTTCAGATCAGTTTCCTAAGATGGAGCCACTTACTTAACGGTAGTCATCATTTCCACAAAGACAAGCAAGGAAAATTTAGAGTTTACCATAACAGTTGCCAAAATTATACCTCTCGAGATTGTGAAAAAGATAAATGTGGCTATTTATCGCAATGATAAGGGCATAGTAAAATGCTGTGGGTAACTACTCAGCACTACGTGGGGAATGGAGTCAGGGGATGATTGAAATGTAGACCCTTCTGTTGAAAAGCCTTATATCACCAACACAGAGGGCATTTAGTGTCAAGTGAAACAAGGTTCCTTTGGTGTGTAGGTGAAACTTCTGTTAGTGGTAATCTCCTAAGCATAGAGCTCTAGAGTTGTATCAATATCCCTTGGTAAACTACAAGTCCTTGAATAACTATACAAGAAAATAACGTATAACCACAGCTACAAAAATACACTTGAGGTCAACATAGCTTTCTATCCTTGCAACTGTCTTTTTCAGCTGGACATAGGTATCAGGGAAAGTCGTCTTCTCCACAGAGAAGGGAGGCTGTGGTCTCCTTTTGTTCACATCAGGTAATACTATAAAGGCATCCATGAGAAAGCTAAAATGAGAACTTAACTCAAAAGTATTGTAAGTATTTTTGAGGCTTCTAGGGAAGATTTCCCTCCAGTTCTTCTAAAACTGAGGTTCAGAAGAAAAGATAAGAATCAAATCTCTGATACATTGTGCCTTAATTTTTTGTTTTGTTTTTACTAGAAAATGAGAACCAGACCTGGAATCTTCAAAGAACAAAGAACCTTGAAGTAACCATTGTTTCCTCCATTAAAGGTAATTGTTGGCTGTAGAATATGGTGAAAATATTCCTATGTTGGGGATGCTCACCTATAATTCAATACTAATGCCATCTTCACAGCAGGTGTCATAAAAATTGAAAGTATCATGTTACCTTAGAGATAGAAGAGGGAATCAGAACAGTTGGTAAATTCCTTCCAAAAAAGAAAGATAACTCAATTCTGGAGTGATTAGACCCAGCAGTTCCACATCTTCCCAGCGTCCACAGGAAGGCATTTCTGGGAAAGGCATCGGCAGTGGGTAGCATCTGCATGACGACTCACAGCACCGCACCTCTGAATGAAAACTTCTTGGGACTTAAGAATGGGAGTGTTGGGGGTGTCCTGTCCTAAACATAGTCTTCTTCTGAGGACAACCTGTCAAAGTTGTTTCTCTCTCTTCAGGATCCGTTTATGTGAAATCCACACTTTTCAGTATTTTCATCTTCTTGTCCTTCTACTTGGGATGCCTGCTTGTTGTGTTTGTTCATTACGTGAGGTAGGTCAAAAGTTTCAAGACCTGTGAAGCCCCATCTGCATGTCTCTCAAGAATGATAAGCACACAGACTTTCTGGCCACATTGAGTCTGTTCAAAGATAACTCAGCCACTAATTGTGTGACTTTGGGCAAATTACTCAGTCTTCTGTGCTTCCGGCTTTGTATCTGCAAAATCAGATAATGCAGTACTGTTCAAGCCAATGTTGTGCATATGATAAATGCTGGTGTGGTGTAGATAATACCATAGTTAATGAAAATGCAATAAAAAGGCAACTTATGTATTTTTTTCAGACCAGAAAATACTCATTGTAAATTCTGTAGACTATAGGAAACTATCAGTTCTTCCAAACATGAAGATTTAGGAACAGCTTGAAATACTGTATAAAAAAGTAAATTTAATGCCTAAAATTAATCTTGAGGTACAGTAAACAGAAGAGTTAACATGCTTTCGTACCAAATACTAAGTGTTTCTCTATAGTTGTACATCAGCTTCCCAGTAAAATTATCCTTGTTGGGAGAAACAGAAAATTGTGCCATAGTCTGACAAAAGAAATTTCCCTTTCAAAGAATTTGGAGCCCCTCATAAAACAATCAGCCTTTCCTTGCCTCTCTCAGCTGGAGTGGGCGTTATGAATTTGGTTCTTTGTTGGGCTTTCTGTGAAACAGCTACACAAGAATGGCAGGAGGTTTACATTGAACAAATATTGTTTCTCTTCTTGAACATCTAAAACAACAAAGCTAGCGTAGAGTTTGAGGACTATTAGGCAAGTTGAATTATGTGTATAAAAGATCCCTCTGCCACTTCATTGATAAGAATCAAACCTATCTCTACTCAGAAAAACAAATCCTTCTATGATTTTTGTGAAGTTTTTGAGTTAACTTCGTTCAAAAGTTACAAGCCTCAGCTAGGAGAATTTGAGCTCCAACATAATTAAGAATAATGAATAACGAATAATAAACCATTGGAAAAACTGAAATCCGTCAGTTTACGCCAATGAAGAAAGAAAGGAAGGACCCAAACAACTGCAGGTATATATCCAGTGAATTTAACAGTTACTAAAACAAATACTCATTGGGGACAGGTGCCATTAGCAAGTACTGACAGCAAAAGAGAGGATCTTGCTTACAGCAGAAAACTCACAGCTGGCTAGTAAATACAGCAAAAATCATTTTTGCAAATACCATAGTGAAGACTGGCTCATGTTAAGAATCATTAGCAAATGCTAAATCTTATGAGGATCAAGACATTTGTGTGGTCTGAGGTATGTCATGAGGAATTGCTTAATACTTGTAAGAGAAAAAATACAACTATACAGTGTAAAATTGGACACATTGACTGGGTCATCAAAAGTAACATTACAAGAGGAAAAAGTGGACATTGTGTCCCTCCAGATGTGACAACCTAGGAAAGATACAACATCATTTATGCAGCAATTATGTGGGAAAAGAACACATAAAATATGCCATAAAAGATAGGAAAAAGATATGGAAGACCTCCAGATTTAAGGAGACTAAACAGGGGTCCAGGAATATAGCCAAGTAGTAGAGGACTTGCCTGGCATGCATAAGGCCCTGTGTTCAATTCCCAACATCACACACAAAAAAGGAGACTAAGGTGATACGACAACTAAACATAATACCTAATTTCAGTTGAAGCTATAAGAAAACTATGCTATAAAAGACATTATTTGGCCAATGGACAAACTGGAATACAGATAATACATTGGATAAGTGTGTGAATGTTACATTTACTGGATTATATACTTTTGGTTATGTAAGAAAATATCTTTACTCTTTGGAAATATTTAGAGACCGAAGTCCACAACATGTGTAACCTAATTTCAGATGATCCAGAAAAAGATTTTATGATATATATGTGGAGAAAGAAAAATCATAAAAACAAATGGAATAATAGGCTAATAATAAGTAACTCTAGGCAACCATCTATTTATGTTCCATATTTTTATTCTTGAAACTGCTCTGTAAATTTGAAATTCTTTTAAAATAAAAAGTCAAAAACAGATAGGCATGGTAGCATGCACGTGAGAGGCTCAGGCTGCAAGCTCATGGGTCCCAAGCCAGCCTGAGCTACTTTGACGCCAGCTCGTGCTACATGACATGACCTTGTCTCTAAATAAATAAACAAACAAAACTCCCAGCTTACAGGCAAATTTTAAACCTGGAAAGTACACACTTTAACTGATTATCAGCTCAGTCATTTTGTCAGATCATAATCAGTAACATTTAGCAGGTAACTGTTCTGTACCAGGCAGTGTACTGAACCCTCTAACTAAAGTATCTCATCCGATGCCCCTAATTGTGGGATACTATTATTAACACCATGTGATTGTTAAAGAAATTGAAGCATAAAAGGGTTAAACAGCTTGACTAAGAACCCACAGGCAGCCAATGAAGGAGCTAGAATTTGAACAGGCCACCTGGGCCCTGATCCTCAAGGCTTAAGCAAATTGATCAAGATGGATCTGGAGTGTCCAGGGCCTCTGACAGTTCTGACCAAGACCTAAAATTCTGGCATTCCAGCAAGGGTATGATTGAGGAGGAGCCCCCAGATTTTCTACTTTTGCCTCAGAAAAGCTCCAGTGTCATGGAAAAGAAGTTCTTCTTTTCTGGATCTCTTAGAAAGATTCTATACAGACCTGATGTTTTAGAATTTAGAAGACAGGCCAGGCTCAGTGGCACACATCCATAATTTCAACATTCCGAGAGGCTGAGGCAGAAGAATTGCAAGCTGAGCCCAATTTGGGCAACTTAGTGACTTAGTGAGACTCTGTTCAAAACAAAAAAGGGTAAGGAATGTAGCTCATTGTAAAGACCCTATGTTCAATCCTCAGTACCACTGAGAAAACACACACACGTGCCCGCACACACACATGTTGGGACGGGGAGGAGAGAGCAAAACTGATTTTCTTTTAGTAAGCTAACGTACATCACCAACACAAAAACAAAAAAAATAAGTCAATAGCTGACTATCAATCTCTCTAAAGTTGCTAAGTCAACCAAAGTGACCATAGGTTTTGAAAGCTGTGGTTTAAAACTCTGTTGAAACTTCTAGCGGCAGATTATTTTACCACAGTCAAATGCACAAGCAGATTCTTTCCAAATATAGACAAAGTGAAAATAGAAATCTGGAGACATAAGAACCATTTGGCACTCCAAATAGGGGCATAGACTGAGGAAAAATGCTAACTGGGGAACACTCGTTCATTGAACTAAATAAAATTGTTGTACAAAACCATGTGACATAGATTCTGTCAGCATAATGCCATTTCCTTGGTGAATCTCCCATATCTTATTAGTAATATATGTGAGATTTATAGCACATGCAGTGAGATTAGGATGAAAGGATAAAATACACGAATATGGCCCTGCCCTTCGGGAGCTAAAAACCCAAGGCACCCTTATGATGTGTTCACCTGAGCCCAAATGCCATGACCTTCCCATCCTCCAGCCCCAAGACTTTCGATGTATTTGTTGAGCCTCTCCAACAGATGTGCAGGCTAGTGGGCCGAACACTGATCTCTGCTCATTTATTTGTACTTCTTGACCACTCAGCCAGACATCGAGCCCAAACTGCCCCATCCTGGGTGCTCATCTTTTTCTTTGACTTTATATTAGTTATTCATCACCTCAATAGTTCTTAACCACAAAAACTTCGGTGGTGTATGGCAATGAATATTTGAGTTTGCTCACATATCTGTGGGTCAGATGGGTGTTCTGCTAATCTGAAATGGGCTTAGAGGTCTCAGCTGTGTGTGGTCATGAAAATGACCTGTTGGTGGGTCAGCGAGGAGCCAGATCATCTAAACTGGTCTCAGAGGCCCCCAGTCTCTCATTGTCCAGCAGGCTAGCATGGGATTATTGTATCTTGACAAGAGTATTAGATGAATGCAAGGCCTCCTTAGGATATAGTTTCTGGACTATGTGCTTCCAGCTGCAGCCTCCATGTCTTATCTTTTGGGCTGAGTCTGCGCATAGCCCGTGGCCTTCCTCTGCAGGTGACTTATATGCCTGGAGTCTTCACATTTCCACAGTCTCCACCACATTTTTCACCTTACCATCACAGGGGCATACTGTCTTGCCTCTGAGGCCTTCTAAAATCTCAGTGGAAGCTTCAGTGACCTCATAACTCTTGCATTCTGCATGACTGTGAAACCAGCACCACATGGATGATGTCTTGGTCTGTGACTGGCTCAGGCATTAGTCTGGCCCCAGTGGACCATGGGCATAGCAGTCTTCAAGTGTCTGGATGGATAAACTCTGGGTAATTGAACTTTGGCAAACACTTCCCTCTCCCATGGTGGAGGCCTAGCCCAAAAGAAGCTATTCATAGCATAGCAGACAGGAAGCCAAAAGAGTGAGGAAAGGTAGAGCTATTGTATATCCTTCCAGGTCAGGCCCCAAAGACCCAACCTTCCCAGGCCAAGCCCAAGTGATCCACTCCTTCCAACCAGGTCCCACCTCCCAACAGCATGTGAAATCCATGGATGATCTACAGCCTCCAAATACATGAGGCTGTGGGAGGACATCAAAAGTACATAGGAAACAAATGTAAAATGCTGATTGAAGTATGATTGGAGTTTTCACTGTTTCAGGAGCATATACCTGTGCTTGCTTGCAGGTTTCAGAGGAAATCCATTGATGGAAGCTTTAGTTCCAATGATGGTAAGAAGAATCCTTGGTTTCTATTTAAAATAATGTTGAATAGTACAGCAACATCTCCTTTGACTCTCTGACTTTTGCAATTTACAGATTCTCCCTTGGTTCCTTCCCCATAGTGTAGCCTAATCTGCAGTCTTTCTGCAGATGGCAGATCTAGTGACTTGGGATTAAGGGGAGAGCGTGAGAATGGAGATTGAACCCAGGATCTTTGCTCTGAGCTACATCACCAGGACCTGTTTTTTGTTTTACACAGGGTCCTCCTAAGTCACTATGTTGCCCAGGCTAGAGTCAAACTTGTGATTCTCTTGCCTTAGCCTCCCAGAGTGCTGGAACTATAGGTCTATGGCAGAGCACCCAGCCAAAGCTGATTTTATCATTGGCAATCATCAAGACATCGAACTCACAATGAGAATCTTTACTCAGAGAGTTTCTTGTAATCATTTACAGGTCACTGACCAGTCATTCATCTTTTCTAAAAGTTTAACCTTGGTCTAGTTCATAGCTGTTTGTTCTTATCCTATGTCAATTCTTATACAGAATTTACTTGTCCCAAGTTGAGTTAGAGGTTTTTTGTTGTTGTTAATTTGCTTATATAGCTAGAAAACTGGAATATCAGAGACAAGCAAGCCTAAGAAGGAATATAACATTTCTGGAAAGTTCAGGATCCTCAATTGCAAACTGGCCTTTACTCCACACTGAGAATCTCAACAAAGAAATTCAGTTGCGTGATCATTTTATCAAAGTCCAAAAATTAAATGTATTCACATTTGACAAACCCAGATTAGCATAATTTACTCAGTGTTCCTAAGATGTTTAACATAGAGTAAGAATTTGGAAAAGGGGGTGATGAAATGGGGCTGGATTTTGAAGTCACATGTAACAGATATTTAATTTTGTGTTTTCTACACTTAGTCCACAGAATCTTAAAAACAAAGTCTCTCCATCCCCACCCATCATTGCATTTCTCCCTCTGCTGGAAGTCTTGCTTTTTCTCTTTTTTCTTTCTTTCTTTCTTTCTTTTCTTTTGATTTGTCTTCCTTCAAGTAAACATGCGTATTTTTCCTGCCACCCAAGCACTTTGTTATAATAAACATTCAACTGCCAATGTAAAAGGATATAAAGGAGCATCTGCTCTTGTGGCTTTAAGATGCTAAGCGCTACCTTCCCTTTTATTTATAGTATGTATCAGCTCTCTAGATCTCATCTTGTTCCCTACAGTGCTCCCCAGGTTTTACTATTATTGTAGGCCTAGTTGAACTTATAAGTAAATCAAATTGTTTGAATCCCATTGGGTACACTCTGAACAAGTGGTCTGTTTTTTTTTTTATTGTACAAGTATTGTCATTTTATTACTGAAATGCTAATTAAAAGAATCCCCATATTCAGAGGAGTCTCCTCAATATCAGGGCATGAGTGGACACAGCTGAGACTTGAGCCAGGTTATTGCCCAAAGTCAGGAAGGCTCTGAAAATTAGCTAGAGCTAGGAGCAGCCTGAAGAAGACAAGCAGAAATAAATCAATGACCAAAAAGAGTAAACATATATGATTGAAATTAACATAGTTGCCAGTAAATAAAACTGCTACCACAACAAAATATACCTCAAAACACATTTATTGAAAAAGAGCCTCATTTGTCTGGAGATTGAGCAGAGAAGTGAACTGAAACTAATGGAGCTCCATCTGTTTCCCTCCTGTTTCACTCCCAGGTGGGAGATGGGTCGGAGCTCACACCCTCGTCTAATAACATCGGGGAATTTGTCAGAAGTCCCAAGAAGCTTTTGCTCGGGTTTCTTCAGTCTGTGTTGTATATTTATCATTAAATTACTTGTTGCAAAGGAATAAGTTCATCTAGTCCCAGAATGAGGGAGAGGTCTGGTCTCTAAGACAAACATTTCTCAAAGTCAATATTCTTGACATTGAAGACCAGATAACTCTGTTGTTGGAGCTGTCCTGGGTATACTGTAGGACATTTAACATATCTTCACCTCCCCCTCTGGATCTCAGTAGTTCCCTTCCTCCTTGTGACAATTGAACATATCTCCCCTAAACTGCCAAATGTCCTCATGAAGAAAACCCACCTTTCCCTGATCCTGCTTAAGAATCTCTGACTTAAACACATCAGCTTCCAGGTATGGGAGTGGGTGCCTGAGCTTAGGAGGTGGGATGGCAAATGCTCACAGGAAAGAGCTTTGAAATAAGCAGAAAACAAGGAGCCTCTGTAACCCAGATCAGTGTGACTATAGAGCATAGATAGTTGAGTGGTGCCCAGAAGCCCCGGAAGTGCTCTGGGGGGCTGGAGAAAATGCTTGGAACTGCTTGTGAAAGGGCAACAGAGCCCAGGAGAACTCTGCGTGGTGTCTGCTTATATCCCTGGGCCGGGACTCTAAGGAACTTGGTATAAAGCTTCCAGCACAGTGTTGGCCGAGTTCAAGAAAATGAAGTCAGGCCCTTATAAAGTGCCATATTAATTGTATCTCTGTCTTAGGTAACATGAAGGCTGCATCCAGAAAAATCTGCTAGATAAACTACATTTGCTTTTCGTTGACAGATCCATAGTTGTTTAACTTGTATTTGAAAAATATCAGTGTCAGCTCTAGTTTATTTCTTTCATATTTCATGGGATAATGAAGGAGATAAGACTTTGGAGTCAGGGTGAGGCAGAAATAGTCTTGGTAAAGATCCTAAGGCTTTGAAAGGTCTTGCTATGATATGAATGGCTAAAGACTGGATTCTGTAGTCGCCAGTTCATACTAAACACAGGACACTATGTTAATAAAAGGAGAAAAGGTTTTGTGTTTTAAAAACATTTCCTCGATTGGATCTATAGGTAGAGAAACCTTGCATCTCAAATCTTTATTAAAGGACCTCTGCAGAAAATCAGTTACCAACTGAGAAGAGGAATTGATAAAACCTCCATGCATTCCTCTGGAGGCTAGGAGCTGCCACCCTGAGCCAAGGTAGCACCATAACTAGAGCTTACTTTCTTAAGTGACAGAGATAAAAGCTTAATAAGATTGTAGATTTAAGAACAAAATGACCAGCTTGTATTAGTCCATTTCCCGCTGCTATAATAAAATAACTAAAGCTGGGTACTACATAAAGAAAAGGGGTTTATTTAGCTCATAGTTTCAGAGAGTGAAAGTCTAAAATCGATCAGTTCCATCAGTTCAGTTTCTGGTGAAGATTTCCTTGGGCTGCCTTGCAACACGGCTGAGAAGTGGGAAGGGATAAACACCATGGTCAGAAGAAGTCACATGGCAAGACAGGAAGTGGGAGAGAGGCTCTTGGGAACTAACTGGAGTCCTATGAGAATGACATTAATCTCCTCCAAGGGCTACGTTATCATATCTAATTATCCTGTACTAGATCAGGTATCTCTAAGTTTCCACCACTTATCAACATCATCACACCAGGACCAACCTTCCAGCACATGAACCTTGGAGCATACACTCAAGTCATATTCAAATCATAGCATCAACCAAACCCCTCCCTGGGTAGAGACAACGCTGAATCCGCCTGCTAGCGAATAGCAGGAACTAGAAGGCATTCTAGTCCCAGCCACTCAATTCTTTCCTAAAATCCTTTGACTTTTTTGTCCCTTGTTTTGCTTCAAGAATAATTGTACTTTCCCATCCCCTGCAAATACTAATAATTTTCTTCGCTTCTTCCACAACTTTTGAAACAAAACATGAGGTTATTTGGGGTAGTAGTCAGTAGGCATAAAAATAAAATTTTCCGGCTGCAAGTTCACATCATTTCTGACTACTGAGTCTTCGCAGATCTAAGGGGCAGAACAACAATAACTATGAAGTCCCTGCAACAAGTCAAGCACGCTCAACAGAAAATGAATTTTTTCTCCTCACTTAGGTAATTTCACATAAAAATCAAGCATGCAACATTTTCTGTTCTGTTAGCAAAGTAGACAGATGGCAAGGGGCTCATGCTCAGAGGAAAACATACCAAAACAAGTTTCCTCATTAAGATGAGATCATTCACAAACTTATGTCTGCTATTTCCAGCCAGAACATCCTGATCTATCCTATAAACTTATGTTTTGTGTTTAATTCTGCTTTCTAAATACTATACAGCTAAAAGAATAAATACAAGTTTGATCATACAGGAAGTTTGGGAGAAAGTGCTTTGGGTTTGCATTCAGAAAAGGCCTTAGACATAGCAAATGTAACAAAACACTGTTATCTTATGTTGGCTGACCTCATATTTCAGTAGTGTATAAATAAGTTCATAGAATTTTAAAAATTATGTGTAGCAGTTGTGTCCCCCCACCCCCACACACACACAATCCTGGCACGCTTGTCCATCAAGAACACATGATTTTGAAGTTGCTTCAAACTAAACAGGCCCTGCAGTGATAGCAACCCCAGGACACACTTCCTTATGAACCAAAGCAGATCACAAAAATCAGCTCTTCCCAGACCTTCTCAGTTGGCCTTTTCATTAAAAAATTTAAATTGTCACTTAGCAAAATAGTGGGTTTTTTTGTTATTTCACTTGGCTTGATTTTTTTTTCCTTTGGATTGCACACATACATAAGACTTAGGATCCCATGAGCCCTTTCAACCTTCTGCCACAACCAAATTCAAGCATCTTCCTCTGCCCACATCTATCTGTCTCTATCCCAGAGACACCAAAAGGCTAAAAATTCTAGATTTTATGATTTTAACAACATTTTTGTTTTATTTGTATAGTTAATAATTTTTAAATACATTCTAAGCAAGTAACATAGGCCAATGACCAAAGTAAGGAACTTAAGTTTTAAAAAGGAAAAATGTGAATTATGTTGAAGGAAATGCAAAACACAGCAATATCACCCAGAAATGAGACCAAGACAGGGGTCCATGAGCCGTCCCATGGTGAACCTGACAGAAACCAGGTGCAGAGAGCCCGGCCCCGACAGGGAGCCATTTTCAAACAGCAGCAATCAACCTCAACAGCAAAAGTAGTGCTCACTTTTCTTAAAATCTGACTTTATTAAAATGGAAATAGATACAGGTGAGCCTCAATCTCCTTGTCTCTTTTGGAAGATGCTCTTAGATGCTATGCAGAAGTAACACATTTGTTGCCAGTCTTTCGTATTTTAAAGGAAAATCCATGTATTTTTTTCAATTAAGAAGATAAGTTTTATAACACATACACACAACGGAATACTTGTCCATCCATGAAAAGGAGATACAGTCATTTGTGAGATGTCTCCACGGATGAGCTTGACAGATGTTCTGCTAGGTGACATAAACAGACACAAAGAAAGGTACCTCGTGATATTGTTTATATTTTGAATATTTTTTTAAAAAGTTGGGTAGAGAGCAGGGCATGGGGACACACACACATCTGCAATCCTAACACTCGCTAGGAGTCTGACAAAGGAGGAGCCTGAGTTCAAGCCCAGCCTGGGCAACTTAGCAACCTGGCAAACTGTGTCTCAAAATAAATAAGTAAAATAATCTGAGAATGTGGCTTAGATTAAAAAAAAAAAAAAACAACCCTGGATTCAATCCCCAGCACCGAACCAAAAAAAAAAAGTTGACTACATAGAAACAGTGAATAGAATAGTGCTCACCAGGGGCGAGGGGTTGGTATGAGAGTATATGGGTCACCACAAATTTGCTGTTGTGTAGGAGGAAGGAGTGTCGATCTCATGAACAGTAGGAAGACTCTGGTTAATAATAATCCATTCTATATCAAAACTTGCCTCAGAGTGTAGATGTTAGGTGCTCTTACAAATTTAAAAAAGTCTAGCTATGAAAAGTGTGGCTATATTCATTTTTTTTACCTGAGCAACCAGATTGCTATGTATACGTGTATCAAAACATGTACATCTTAGACATTCAATAAAATAAATCTTTTTTAAAAATAAAGAGCGTAAGTTTCAACAGAAAGCAGTACATCGACTCAGTTTCCACCCATTATCTCATTGGATAAGCTCCCAGAGCACTGGTTCTATCACGTTTAAAGTGGTAACTATAATAGTATCCACCTCTTAGGATTGCTGAAAAGTTACAAGAGTAAATTCTTGGAAAGAATTTAAAAGGACTTGATGCAGTAAGTTTTTGGTAGAGATCAGTGAGCATAAATAACAATAGCAGGAACCGAAACAGCAATACAAGCCTTAGGAGCAGCAGCGGTACCTGCGGTGGGAGGAATAGTGGTAACTGATTGGCTAGTGACCACAGTAGACAGAGCAACAAAATTCTATGGCAATTCATCTATCCTAAGCCAAAACCACAGTCAAATTGTACATGACATATTTGCGTAACATTAACTGTGCTCAAAAACTTGATCCTTCGTATTTAAGAACCTGAAGGTAATATTTTTCTTTGCCGTGAATTTGGATAACAACATATAGATGACATTGGTACTGCGCTGCATAGTTAGAGTTAGCCCAAGAAAGATCAGGGGCTTAATTCCTCTAAATAATAAACATGTCAAACTTAAAACTGTGCTTGGTGGCACACACTTGTAATCCCAACCCTCTGGGAGGTGTGAAGCAGGAAGATCACAGTTTAAGACCAACCTGGGCTTCCTAATAAAACCCTGTCTCAAAATAAAAACTAAAAACGGTCTGGAAACATAGGTGCACAAAATGCTAAACTTCACTGTAAACCTTAAATTTTGCACTTATACATATCAATAAAATGGGGGGGGAGGGGGGAAACGGTCTGGGAATGTCACTCAATAGCAGAGCACAAGCGTGAACAAGTCTCTGGGTTCAGTCCCTATCACTGCAAAAATAAATAAAAACATTTTTAAGCCCACCAACAGTAACAGGGGTTAGGCACTCCAGGGGTCAAAAATCTGTGTTCTGAGGACCTTGGGAACAGCCTTTCCTGCCAAGAATACTGCATTAACTGTAAACTTTTCTATCCAGTTGACCCATCTCTTGGCCAAGCTACCAAAAAGACAACGGAAAACAAGTTGTCTCAGGCCAACCGAATTGTCTTCTATTACCTAGCTAAAAACTTTAAACATCAAATTATTTTTCTTTGTAGAGGAAATATATGGGTAAACAAAATGTTTTTTAAAAACCGTACATCTACAAAGTTAGCTTGCAAAACTGTCTTATTTACTTTTTTGTTGTTGTGACAAAATGCCCCACATACACAACTTAGTGAGGAAGATTTATTTTAGCTCACAGTTTCAGAAGGCCACAGTCCATGCATGGGTGGCTGGTAACAGGGGAAGCACATGGCAGAGACAGAGGTGGAGGCAGCTTCTCATGACTTTGCAAACAGGAAGCCAAGTCCCTAGGAGGAAGGGAAAAGTAGCATGTACCCTTCCAGGTCTTGTCTCAATGACCCCTCACAGGTCAAGCCTGAGTGTTCCATCCCTTTCAGGTTTAAGCTCCTAATCCAGCACATGTCTGTAATGTATAATCCACCACACGCCCATAATCCACCACACACCCATAATGCACTCCTTCAGACCAGGCCTCCGTCTCCTAAGAGTACATGATTCCATAACATCCAAATACATGAGACTTTTGGGGGGACATTGCAGATACAAACCACAACAAAAGAATGGGTGTTTCTGTCATTGACCTATGGAAATGGAATTTAAAATCTGGATTAAGAAAGTTGACCATGGTACCTAAGAATTGTTTGAGATTTTCGGTTCTTTTACATGTGCTACACACTGCAGCTTTCATAAAAATTATATTGAGCTTTATTTTCAGTGAAGGTACTAAATGGTACTTGCAATGAGGATGCTGTAGAATATTCTCAGTTAAATTTCTTTTTTCCCCACTATTTTTATTAATATACAAATGTAATACATAGTATTTACAATGAATTTGGGTGTTTCATACACCTATGTATCATATCGACTTTACAATCCCTTCCCATTTTCTACCCTCCTACCCTCTCCTTATCCTTTCCCCCGACTCTGGCTATCACTTCATATGGTTCCAAAGAATGTCTTTTTCCAAGTCAGAGAAACCATACAGTGTTTAACCTATTAATTTTCTGCACTTAAGTCATTTCACTTAAGTCACCACTCTAACTCAGCTTCCTATTCCTCTAATGGGTCACAGTAGTTAAATCTTGATGCCTCTTCTCTGAATCCAGCCAATACCTTTATTGGGATATTAACCAAAAGGTTTTTTTCCTATATTTTGCTATATCTTTGTTGTTACTGTTAAACCTGGCCTTACCCTCCAGTTCACATTAGAAAATAACTACAAGCATGTACTTCAAAAGACTAGTAAATTTGGGAAAGAAGAAGAAAAAAATTAAAATTTCAAATGCCTTAGCTGAATATTGGAAGGTGCATACTTGTACATTCACAGGGTTATCTTTACATTAATAAGTTTCCTTAGGATAAATTTTCATCAGTGACCTAGTAAGTGAATTGCTACAATAAAACAAAGTTAACACTATATCACATTGCTACATTAAATGAACTTAAATCGATACCACATAAATATACTTAAAGTGACAGATATGAAGGCAAATTTAGTTATTTCAGAATTTCTTAACTTTCATAACTTACTTACTTATGTTTCACTGATTACTAACATACTTTTTCTCAGCTCATTCTCCTCTAGCTGTTGTCGCTTTTCCTCTGGGGTCATTGGTGTCGCTGGCCTCCCTTTCACTTTCTAGGTTTCCTTTAAGTATTCTCTGCAATACTGGCTCAGTGGCTGCAAATTCCTTTAAGCTTTCTCTGTCATGGAAAGTTTTAAGTTCTCCCTTTAAATTAAAAGATAATTTTGCTGGATATAGCAGTCTTGGTTGGCATTTATGTTCTTTTAGTGTTTGGATGACATTGCTCCATGATCTCCTTGCTTTTAGAGTTTGGATTGAGAAGTCTGCCATTATCCTGATGGGCTTATCTTTGTAGGTCACCTTCTGTTTTTTTCTTACTGCTTTTAGTATTTTCTCTTTGTGTTGGGTTTCTAGAATTTTAATTATGATGTGTCGTGGTGAGGATCTCTTCTGATCAAAGTTGTTTGGTGTTCTATATGCCTGCAAAAGTTCCACGTTCATTTCTTTTCTTAGATTTGAAAAATTCTCTTCCATTATTTCATTAAACATATCCTTTAAGCCTTTTTTTTGTAATCAGTCTTCTCCTGGATTCCCATAATTCTGAGGTTGTTTCTCCTTGAATCATCTATCAGTCATTGTAATGATTTGCTTTCTTTATTTACTTTGTGTTCTTCATGGCCTGTATGTTGCAGCTCAGTCACTTTATTTTCTAGGTCTGATATTCTATTCTGAAGTTGTTTAAATTGGTTGCTTATCATTTCCTGCATGTTTTTCATTTCCTGAATATCTGCATTCAATTTTTCTATATCTCTGTTGTGTTCTTCTCTAATTTCTTGTATTGCCTTCATTATCTTCTGGTCTGTTTCTTCTTTGGTCTCCTCTAGTTGGTTTTCAAGGCTTGCTTTTTGCTTAGTTATGTGTTGGTATAGCTCTTGCACTGTCTGTTTTATTTCCTGCTTTAATTCCTGTTTTAATTCACTGAATTTCTGGGCCCAGAAGTTACCATCATTTTTGCCCTTTTCTTCTTTGGGTTCTGCAATTTCAGAATCCCTGGTATCATCTTCTGGGGTGTCAGGTTTTTTGTATGAGATTTGTTACCACGTTTCCCCATGGTTCTGCTATCTCTGGCTGTCTCTGGTATGCAGGAAAAAAAATGGCTCCTGCTGACGTCACTGCCTGAGATGGCTGCTGAGCCCTGTTTCTGATCTGGGATCCTGGGGCCTTTACTAGGGGGAGCGCACGCTGCATTTGTAGTACACACCCCCACGGGTTGGTGTTTCGTAGGCTGGGGCCACCCGCTGCCCACACTTCCCACTTATCCTGATCCACCCTTACCTCTGGCTGAGGTTCTGGCCTCCGGACCTTCCTCTGTCTGTGGTATGTGGGTGGCGGCAGCTTGGGGCCATGCCCAGTCAGCTGCTTCTTTCCTCCTCTTCCGGTATGACTTCAGGATTTCTGACCCACCCGCAGCCTCCTCTTCATTGTTGTGTGCTCCGTCCTCTCCCAGCTCCAGCAGATGTTTGGGTCCCCAGGACCTTTCCTCCATCCTCAGCTGCCTGCAGTTCCAGCCGTTTGCAGCTGGCTGAGGTGGCCTCCTGGTCCGCAGGGATTTTTTTCCCCTCTGGTTTCGATGATCCTTCAGAATTTCTGGCCTCCCGCTGGCCGCCTTTCAGTTCTTGGGGATGCTCCTCTCTTTCCTAGCTATATCAAACATGCCTTTTCTAACTAAATTCTTGACTTTTTAAGTGAGTTGATGAGGAGACATTGTGCAGCGCTGTTACTCAGCTGCCATCTTGACCGCAAGTCCCTCAGTTAAATTTCTTTGCTACACTTATACTTTCCTGCAGTCAAGAGACTGAGCAGGGGGCTAGGGATGCAGCATACTTAGTGCATAGGCAGCCCTGGGCTTAACCCACAGCCTTTTGTCTGCCATGAGATGCCAGCAATCTCACCTCTTGGAAAGGGAATTTGTTGGCATTTTCACAGCCTGACAATGCCAGATCCTTGGCAAAACTCAGAAGGTAGTGACGAAATGTTCTCATGGAATTCCATAGATGAGCATGGCTCCTGAAAATACTGTGACCCTGAATCAGTCCGGCAAACTGCCTGGATGTCTGCGTATTTGTGGGTTCTGCTTATCTTCAGTTTGACTTAATTCTCAGAAGCGGTTAAACTTGATGAGATAATGTCTTGCCTGACAGCCATTAAGAATTTGAGAGATACTTTTTCTCTAATGTTTGTGAGACACCTAAAGACACCTCTTGCCTCTCAGAGCAGTAAGCTCAGTCTCCTTGCTACTACAGGGGCTGACCGGCCGTGGAAATGCTTAGGGCCATCGTCTTTCTTTTCTCTCTCCTGTCACTTCATCTGTTGCTTCATCTGTTGCTCCGTTGAGCTCAGCATCTCCCTTCCTTACTGGACTCCCTGCCCATAGTCAGGGTCCTGCTAAACAGCGTGACAAATAAGCCTCCAAACTACTTGAGCTTAATGTTAGGAGTTTACTTCTGTGGCTTGTGCTCAGTGGTAGCTTTCCTCATAGTGACGTTAGACCCAGGATCCTTTATACCTATGATTTTGCAGCACTCTCAAGCAGAAGTCAGCTGGGTTTGTTGTGTTTTTGTTTTTTCTGTAAAGTGATGAATAGTAATTTTGTTAGGCTTTCTGGATCATAGAGTCTAAGTCACAACTATTCAGCTGTGCCATTGTATCACAAAAATCAGTCAATTTGTCCAGAGATGAATGTGGCTGTTCTAATAAAACTTTAGACATGAGTGCTGTTCTCTGAATTTTATATAATTTTCACCTATTGTGAAATATCCTTCTTTTTATTTTCCTCCTCAACTTTTAAAAGCATTCTTAGTTTAAAGGCTATACAAAACAGATAGCAGGCTACATTTGGCCCACAGTCCAATGTGGGGCCTCTTGTATTAGAGAGAAAATAAATCAAATTTAAAATATTGTGAACAAATTATTTGAGCTGCCTAGAACTTCATTGTTGTGCTTCAGGAACTGACACCCAGGGTTTACACCTATTTTTTTTTCCCACAGAGTCTGGAAATATGGCGGTGTCCCATCCCATTGCTGCCAGCACCCCTGAAGGCAGCAATTATGGAGCCATAGGTATTTCCTACAATGAGTCTTTTGTGGAACCACTCTCTAGTTCTCCAAGAAATTAGCATCCAAAGGGTTCTCCAGCAGCTAGTAACTGAACATGGGACAGCCAGGCAGCCTATGAATTTGTCTTCCACTTATAAGATGAATTGGTTGGATGGTTGGAAGATTCCTTCCACCTCTGACTTTCTGCAGTTCTCTTCTGTTTCTTGGATCCAGCAACCACACGTGAGCAGGATTCCCTACAGCAGTGTTGTCAACTATCCCAGGGACGTTTTCATACCAGCCTGAGTTAAGATACAAAAGATGCACCACAGGGAGCTTGATATCAACTGACCAGTTGTTTTGTTTCCAGGTCTCAGTGGAATAAAGGTGGTCAGAAGACTCAGGCAGTGCTGTGCGTGAACATGGCTATGGCTCAACAGTCCCTTTTTTGGCTGACTTCACAGCTAAGCCTGCTTACTGCCACCCAGTCATTCACATGGCACACCCAGTGTTCACTGAGCAGCCTGAGAGGGGCAGAATCCCTGTACTGGTCTTGTTAGGGTAGGAGTCCACTGAGCTGCCTGCTTTGTCCATGGTGCCTCTGGGCCTGTGAATGGCGCTACTTAAAACGTCATGTTAGAAGAACAGAAAATCCTGTTCCTGCACTGTTATTCTGCATCTTTGAGCATATGGGCTCAGTGTAGGCTACTTATTTTTAGTTCTGTAAGAACAAGATTTTTTTCAACCATCTGAGCAGAAGAAATAAAACGGAAGGTAGGCTCAGCTCATGTGCTCAAGCTGCACAAACCCCATCTGCTCCAGGGAAACATTCATGGGAACAGAAGCGTTCTTCTTCCTGAGAATGTTGTTTTCATTATATAATCATAGACATGGCATGTGGGAGACTTCTGTGCACAAATACTTTATTCATGAGAAATGTATAGCTGAGAATATGTGTGTGCTTCCACATATATGGGATGGATGCTATACATAACTATGTGCATGTGTATGTTTATGAATTTGTGTTCATATTTTAAAATATGAAATATAAGCACAATGTTATTTTGCATCCAAATGGTTAACAGAACAGATGTCTTTATATTCTAACATGTACACGGGCTTGGAGACAGACAAGTTAAGTGTAAAAATAAGGAAAGAGGAAAAATAAAAGCCCATAGAGTAGCTATGAAAGGAAGAGCATGTGTTGTGGTTAAAGACTTAGTTTTGACCAACAAGGTGTTTTCTAGAATGAAGCGGCACTGTGCTTTTTGCAGATGAATGGGCTTCACGGGCTCTTCTTGGCTTTCAAAGGCAGATGAGTTTTCTGTTTCAGATGAATCAAGCTCCAGTCCTGGAAGGCAGGTGTCCTCCTCGGATGGTGGGCAGCCATGCCAGTCAGACACAGACAGCTCCGTGGAGGAGAGTGACTTTGACACTATGCCAGATATTGAGAGTGACAAAAACATCATCCGGACAAAGGTACCTCCCTTTGCTGGTCATATTTTTTTGACAGGGCAGAGAGTTTGGAATAAAGTAGAATAAAGTTCACCAGTGCCTCAGTTTCCTTTACCTTTTCCCTTTAAGGTGAAATTAAATGTACCAGAGGGCTTACAGAAAATATAACTATAGACTAAAGGCAGTGCTCTATTCATGAGCACTTCTTTCCTTGGGAAAAACAGTGACAGAGAGAACAATTAACTACTCTCAGGATCTGCTGCGAGCAACTATGGACAAGAGAGGCTGAAGGGACCCAGGTGGAGGACAGGACTCGTTGGAAGGTTGCCCAGATTTCTGCAGCCACTGTCCTTCAGGAGTAAGGCTCATGTCTTTTTGGCATGTATTCACTATATTCTGTGGGGCCTGGTAAAAACGTGAAAGTAACTGGCACAGCTTCAACCTTAAGGAGTTCACAACCACACAGTGAATGTCTTGGAAAGCTGGGCAATCCCTATCTGAGGTAGCGAAATATTCAAGAGTCCTACCAGGTCTCCACATCAGTCGGTCCTTAGAAGTCCAAGAAAAATGATTGAATGTTTGCTAAGGTGTCTTGGGGAAAGAAAAATTAAAGAATGGTCACACTGAATAAATGTAATCCCTAGTGAGAGATAAATTGAAGCCTCTAAAGCTCTCCTTTGTGTCTTATGCAAGAAAATCCAAGCCCGATTTTATGTTCTCTGTTTCATTTGGTTCCCAGATGTTCCTTTACTTGTCAGATCTGTCCAGGAAGGACCGGAGGATTGTCAGCAAAAAATATAAGATTTATTTTTGGTAAGTTGATAAGCAGTAGAGCCACTGTTTCCTTAAATAAAATTAAATCACTGAAATGTAAAGTTTTCTGTGTAAAAGCAGCAATTCCTTATGTTGCAAGGGGTACTGCTTAATGAGGCACAGGTAAAGGTGGTACTGACATCACCAGCTACTGACAAGTAGGCCTGTGAGGGACTCGGGGACCCAGACTTTCACCCAGCTGAAAGGTTAGGTGGAGTTGCCTGGCCAAGGACCTCCTCCCATCAAAAGACCCAGGTCAACTCTTGTTTTCTTGTGATAGTCCCACCCATTCTTTTCTTCTGAAGCATGCTCTGGTACCTGGACACAGATATTGGGGGGAGATCAGAGTAATTGGGCGGCATGGAATTTCATAGTGGGACCATCATTTTGGAACTAAGAGTAACCTAAGACAGCTGCACCCTGTGCATGCTGTTCCTCACCTATTCCTGGCACTCTGGTTACTTTGAATCTAATAGCATCCTAAAAATGCAGGCTCTTGTTGATAACAGGTTAAACCAGCGGAAGATTTTAAACTGTTTTACAAATGATTATGAAAAGATAAAGGAAAACACATAATGCGAATTGAATGCCAATCATTAGCCTGCAAAGATATCATTTCAGTTAATACTCTCGGTATTCTCTGCAATTAAACTAATAGCAACCAAGGAGAGCTTTTGTTTACCTTCTTTCTTCCCCTCTGTTCAAGACATGGTGTGCCTCCTACCCAAATGCAAGACAAGAGGAGAGAAAGAATTGGAGACAGAAAGCCGTCACCACATTCCAACTGGTTTTGCAAGTTAATTGTGGAGTTAACTATGGGTGGAAGCACTCTAAAAATAAAGAACTAATGCCAGGCCCAGTGGCACTAGCCTGTCATTCCAGTGCTCTGGGAGGCTGAGGCAGGAAGGTACTAAGTTCTAGCCCAGTGTGAGAGATTTAGCAACTTAGGGAGACACCTCTCAAATTAAAAATAAAAGTTTGGGGATATAGCTTAATGTGAAAGCCTCGTGCTTGATCCCCAATTCCACCATTATAAAAACATAGATAAATAAGCTAAGATTACATCGTTAATTAGAGAATAGCTATCTCCAGCTCCTTCTGTCCACACAGGAACATCATCACCATTGCTGTGTTCTATGCACTCCCTGTGATCCAGCTGGTTATCACGTACCAGACAGTAAGTGCTGCCCCAGCCCCGAATCCCAGTGGCACAAGGCTGGATGGGTTCAAGAGTTCATCTCCCATTTGCATTCCCATTGAACATCTCTACTGCTTCAGTTCTACCGGCTTTTTGTTATCTTTCCTAATTATTTGAGCATGAAGTGTCCTGCCACCTCTTGTTTTGTTTTGTCTACCAACCTGAGATTCTTACCTCATACTCAGTCATAATATCGACTGCACCAGTCCGAGCTTTCTGATCATCGTTGGCTAATGAGCAAAGAAATTCCCAGATCAAACAAAGAAATCTGATTTCTAGGTTAACCTGTGTTTTCTTGTTGAGAGATAATTTTTTTTTTGTAAAATTTAGAGCAGCTTCCTGAAATTGATAAGCTATTAAAAAGAAAATATAAAATATAAATGATTTTTAAATCAATAAACAAAGATGCTATTAAAACAGCCGAGAACCTTCACTGCAGAAATCTAGGGTCAAGATCACTTAAATGTGAATTTAGCCCGGTTTGGTGGCACAGTGTGCTGTAATCTCAGCACTCTGGTATTAGAGGCAGGAGAATCATGAGTTCAAGCTTAGCCTGCTGACTTAGTGAGACTCTTGACTCAAATTAAAAAATAAAACAAAATAAAATAAAAATGGGCTGGAGGTATAGTTCAGTGTGAAGGACCTAGGTTCCACCATTAGTACTGAAGAAAAAAGGAATTTAATTTGGGGACCAGTTCACTATACGTGTAAGTTCCCTGGAATTTATGGTGCAGAAGGAGCCCATTTAGGGCAGCGTGAGCCTGAATGTGTTTCTAATTTTGGTGACAGTCATAAGAAATAGGCCTGCACCCTGTAACAGTGATAATGACCCATCCTTGCCGAGGAGGAACACCATCCATCCCATGGTGAATCACTGGCCGGCATTGCTGCATGCCCTGTCCATTCTTAGTGACTTCACATGGGGCTCAGAGGATGAAGAAAAATGAATTTTCTCTCATGCTTGACTTTGCAGGTGGTGAACGTCACGGGCAACCAGGACATCTGTTACTACAACTTCCTCTGTGCTCACCCGTTGGGTGTCCTGAGGTAAACCCTTTCCTCTGGTTACTCATAAGGCATTTAGAAATACCTTTGTGCCTAATGTGATCTCAGTCTTTAAGACCGATGGTGGAAAACTCCTCCAGTCAGGTTAAAGAGGAGTCGAGCCCAGAGGTTAGGAGTAGATGTGCTCCTTCATTCCTGTATTTGGGCTGCAGGAAACATATTCCTAAGAGTCACCTGCTGAGAGGCAGCCAGTGATATGTTTGAAAATGTCAGGTGTCTAGCTGTGTTCCATGTGTTCATGGGCATAAGCTAGCAGTCTGTCGTCCCAATCTGTCAGACAACCTTGTGAGATAGATTCTTTTTCCTCCATTTTTAGATGAAGATGCTTGGGCTTAGACAGGTAAGAACTTGCTGAAGGTTCCTTGGTTGTTAATGATGTCAGGTTTGACCCCAGCCTTCTTGGGGACGCCACACACCAGAACTGAGCAAGAAGGAAAAAGTATTTGCCTGGATTGGCTACTTGCTGTAGCACTGAAACTGTCTTGTTTTCCGGAAATAAAGCTGCTAGCCATGGTCTGCCAAACACTGTTCCTGAAATTCACAATTTGAGAGATAAATATTGGTCTATATATAAGAATCTACCAATAAGAATCGATCCTCACAGTGTAGCTGAAATGCTTGCCCATCTTTGGAGTAGCTCTCTTTCCCAGCACTCATACCTTGCCAGTGACGTCAAGACAAGAGAAGTTCGGGCAGGTGGTAGGGCTGCTGAGCCAGAATTCCTAAGAGGAAATAGGCATGTTATCGTGAGCATCTTCAAATGAAGGAGTTAGGTTCAGGGGGATTTCTGATGACTTCCCAGTCCTGAAATCTCAGAGCAAGATTTAAGTGGTTTTGAAAAACACCGATTGTTGAATCACTTGTTTGTTTTGTGCATTCATTCATTCTCTGAAACTACTTGATTGCCTTAGTCTTCATGGTTTCTCACTCATCCCTCCAGTGCCTTCAATAATATTCTCAGTAACCTGGGCCATGTGCTTCTGGGCTTCCTCTTCCTGTTGATAGTCTTGCGCCGGGACATTCTCCATCGAAGAGCCCTGGAAGCCAAAGACATCTTTGCTATGGTGAGGAGAAAGTGGGCAAAGTAAATGTAGAAGCTGAAAAGGGCCATGATTCTAAACAAGATCTGCACGTGGGAGGAGAACTGGCCTGATAGTGTGATGCCATGATCTGTTGTGCTTAGTGAGCCACATAGGGTGGAAGTGTGGCTTTCAGATTCCGTGGATATGTCGCTAACACTAACATCTTTCTGTTGACCACCCTTTCTGCCTTTTCAGGAGTACGGAATTCCCAAACACTTTGGTCTCTTCTATGCTATGGGCATTGCGTTGATGATGGAAGGGGTGCTGAGTGCTTGTTACCACATCTGCCCTAATTACTCCAATTTCCAATTTGGTAATTAGAATTTGTATCAATTACATAGATGTGAGTTGTAGGAATCTTAGGACCTTTCTAAAAGTGGCATGCCTATAGTTTTAAGAGTAAAAGGCATTTTTATGCAATCTGAGAGCACCGCACTACAGAGCTTAGTTTCCACGTGGTGTATAACTTTTTCTCTTGAACAGTTTTTAGACTAAGAGACATTTAACCCTGACTGGCAATCCCATAGTAAGATCTAATGGCAGGATGTGGCCTAAATTTTACTTAGCATGTCAGACAGAATCCACCAAAGACTTCTGGGAAGGTGCCTTCATGTAACTTGGCCTGATTGAGGAGTTAGATTACCCTGTGGTGAAGGTGATTGAAAATCCAATTCAGTTGGATTGAATAGTAAGGACATCTACAGCTTCCTGTCTGAAAATCTAAAAGTACAAAGGGGTTGTGACTGATTTGCGAGTTTGCTTTGGCTCCATTTTTCTGTCCAATCCCTTAGATTATGCCCAGTCTGTATGTTGGTTTCATCCTAAGACTGACTTTTTTTGTTGTGGCAAATGTAGCTATTATAGGTCTGGCTTCTTTTCTCTGTCCCCCAATTCCAGGGACTTCAAGGTGGCTTTCAGTACACTTCATTTAAGAATAAAGAGGGCTGGAGGAACGGTTCAGCAGTTAAAATGCTTGCCTAGCAGGCACTAAGACAAGCGCTAAGTATGCAAGTTCCATTCCCCAGCACCACATAAGCTGGGCGTGGTGGTGCACGCCTGTGATCCCAGCACTCGGGAGGCTGAGACACGAGGATTGCCTTGAGTCCAAGGCCAGCCTGGGCTCCATAGTGAGGTCAGGACCAGCCTGGACTACAGAGCGAGATCCTGTCTTCTCTTCCCCACCCCCCGAAAAAAAGAAGGAAAAAAAAACTTTCTTTTTAAGAAACCTCCAAATAATATCCTACATAAATACCTTAAGTGCTCAGGAACCCACACCTGAATCATTCCCTGAAGTCTGATTATCTCTGGCCTGGACTGCTACACCAGTCAGCCAGGGAAGGGAATTAACCTTAGACCAACAAAACCATGTGGGGTAGGGTTAACCTTGCATCAGTTAGACCACCTTGGGTGGACTTAACCTTAGGCCAATCAGATCACTCTGTGTAGAGACAACCTTAGACCAGTGAGACTACTCCTGAATAGGTAGCTTTTCTGAAGCCAAGACACCGGGATGGTGCACACTTGTGAATTAAAAAGGGGTAGATTCTAAATTAATATCACTAAATATTTAATATCTATTAAGAAGGGGAAAAGGAAGCACTGAGGTAGTAGCCATTTGTTCTCCACAAACAAAAATAAAATAATGATTTTTTAAAAAATAGTCCCTTTTTTGTTGTTGTTAAGACTTATTCTCTGGCCTTTGGCCATTAGGTTACCACAGAAAAAGTGCCAACATGTCTAAATATCTGCCTTAAACCTATTTTTTAAGAAATAAATCACTGTTATAAAGTTGAACCATTTTGAACCTATTTCAAATCATTTTCCAAACTTAACCCCCTCTCTCTTTTCCCACAGACAGCAACTACTATTAATTTGATATTCATCCTTCCAGTTTGTTTTTATATTTTTCTGTATTATTGCCAGACATTTAAAATTTTTGCTAAACTTCTAAGTAATATTGAGCATTGCGTTATTGGTTTGCTTTATATTTCCATAATTTGAACACAGCTGTGTCACCTTTAGTCAGTTATTTTCCTTCTCTAAGCCATAAGCTACAGGTGGGTGTATGTACACATATACATGTGTGTAGTCATCAGTGTGATTATATTTCAAGGTGCTAAGAATAACCTCGTACACCCACCTAACACTCATTGTCACACTGCCTAAACAGTCATCATTAGGGACTCTTTTGTTATGGTATCAGCGTTTAAATTGCAAATATTACTGCAAGTAGGGTAGTCAAGTTATTCATCCTAGCAGATGTTTTTCTTCTATGAGCTAAGAACAACCGAACATGGAGGGAGGGTTAGAAATGGATGATGTAGGTTCTGCCTAAGAGTGGTGCTGTCGGAGGCTGGTAGGGTGCAGCTCAACACAGACTGAGGGCAACCGATACTCCATGAACTGAAGTGCAGGGTACTCAGAGGTTGAGGGAAAGTTTAGAAAGCGTCACCTGCTGCTCTCGGCTGAACCTCTTGCCCGGCTCCTCCTCTGGGTTCACAGACACCTCGTTCATGTACATGATCGCGGGCCTTTGCATGCTGAAGCTCTATCAGACCCGACACCCGGACATCAACGCCAGCGCCTACTCGGCCTACGCCTCCTTTGCAGTGGTCATCATGCTCACCGTCCTCGGAGTGGTACGTCCCTTTCTACCTGCCTTCATTCTGGTGCTTTAAATAGGCCCCCTTGGGAAGCCTCCTGTTGTTGGCTTATTGCTTGTTTGTCAGATCTCAGGTGCACAGGTTTGGATAAACCCAAATTCCTGCTTCTGACATGCTCCCGTCAGGAGTATTGGTGGCACTCTTAGTTATTTAGGTAGGGACTTCTAAGAGTGTAGTAGGTGCCTGTAAAAGTACTCCTGGGTAGTTTCGATCTTGAGCCGAGCCTGTCCCATGTGAGATTAGAATGCAACTGACGAGACCAATTTGAAAGAACAGAAACTGCTTTCCATAAGCGCATGGTCAGGTGTTGCTTGTCTCCATGTGTATAAGGAGTGTTAGCCCTGACATTAGGCCCATTACCCCTCCACCTGTGTGCTCAGCTGCCTTCCTTATTTCTTTCTTTTGTTTTCCTTTGGCAAGGCAACCATTCTTTCTTCTACTAACTATGTGTAAGATCTCTGTGAGTTCTAAGAAGGGGAAAAAACAGTCACAACTTGTTTCTAATTCCTAAGCATGCACAAGAGACAATGGTTCTTTTTTTCCAAAATTAATCTTTTTATTAGCATGTATTTGTGATATCTAATATCACATTTAACTTGAGAATTTGGAACATACACCTACTGCATCTTGATCATTTTTATTTCCCTTTCCTCTTCCCCTCTTCTTCCGTCTCCTCCCCACACCCCCTTTCTTTTTCCACAAAATCTATTTCCTTGTTTCCTGTCATCACTCTTATTTTGTTCTTTTACTTGCTTATAGTTTGGGTTTCCCGATATTTAACCTTCTGTGTCTGATTAATTTCACTAAGCACAGTGGTTTCCAGGTGCATCTATTTTTCTACAAATGATTTATATTCATCGTTCTTTATGGCCATTGTACCTAACTTCCACCTCTTCCTTGTTGTCCATTCATCTCTTGATGGACATATCTGTTGTCTCCAAGTCTCAGTGGTTATAAGTGTGCTGTTATAAACATGATGTGTATATATCTGTTATGTGATGTCTTTAACTCCTTTGGAAAGATACCCAGTAGAGGTGTCTTCTGAATATTTTCAGCTTTTTGAGGAATCTCCATAATGATTTCTGTAATGGTTGTACCAGTTTATAGTCACACCTGTGGTGTAGAAATGTTCCTTTTTCTCCACAATCTCACCAGCATTTTTTGTTTTTCAAAGCTCTTGACAATAACCATTCTTTATTTTTTAAATAAAAAAGGTTTTCTTTTTTTAGCCTGGCCCAGTAATGCAGGCCTTTATTTTCCATTTATTCATTTATTTTCTACAGATGTATCATGGGTCACTATGACCTGCCTATGTGGTTCTGGGGAATTGAACCCAGGCCCTTGCACTTACCAGGCAAGCACTTTTATTCACTGAGCTATGCCTCTAGCCCTGACAACAAGCCATTCTCACTGGAGTAAGATGGAATTTCATTGTTCTGATTTACATTTCTCTAATGGCTAAAGATGCTGAATATTTTTGCATTTATTGTTTGGCCATTTACACTTTCTCTTCTTAGAACTGTCTGTTCATTTCAATTGCTCGTTTTTAAGTGGATCTTTTAATTTTGAAAGTCTGTTTTTTTTTCGCAGTTCTTTGTATATCCTAGATATTAACCCACTATTAGAGTAGCTGGCAAAAATTTTCCCCCCACTCCATCAGATCTCTCTTTACTCTGATAATGGTTCCTATGCTGGACAGAAGCATAGGATATAATCCCATTTACTGATTGTTGGTGTTATCTTGAGTAATAGGTGTCCTGCTGAGAAAGTCCTTATCTATGCCCATGAGACAATAATCTTAATGAGTCCTCTGGTAAAACCTCAATTCAATGTAACCTCCATTCCTACTGCTAGGTGTTTGGAAAAAATGATGTGTGGTTCTGGATCATCTTCTCAGCAATCCATATTCTGGCATCGCTAGCCCTCAGCACTCAGATCTACTACATGGGCCGTTTCAAGATAGGTGAGTTACTTCTTCTGTAGACACATGATTTAACTCCCCTGAGAAGCAGGCACTTATCCTAGGGGAAAGTATTGCTGGTCACCATGAATCTAGGTTCTGAAGTCTGGGCTGTGTTTAATTGCCTCTGAGAACTTTTCTTCTTTATCAGATTACAATAAGCTGTTTTTACTAGTCTCTTTTCTTTCTTTCTTTTTCTTTTCTTTCTTTTTTTAAAGAAAAGGTCTTACTCTGTAGCCCAGGCTGGTCTAGAACTCATCACCATCCTCATGCCTCAGCCTTCCAAAGTGATGGAACTATAGACCTGCATCACTGTACCCAGCTGTAGTGATGAGGAATTGAACCCAGGGCCTCACACTTCCTAGGCAAGCACTGTAGTTGGTGAGCTGTGCCTCTAGCCCCTCGCTAATCCTGTTTTTAGCTGAGAAACTCAGTTTTCCTTACTCAAAGTGAGCCTCCCCTACAGCTCCTTGTAGCTTGTTACCATCCAGCAAACTTTGAAAGTGCAGTTGGAGAAGGATGTTTTTCACATCACTAATCCCACTTAAAAGAACAGTTTTCCATTTGCAGCTTTCAAAGGGAGCATTTCCTGACATTGCTAAATGGTTGTCAAGAAGGAATCATGTATTATTTCTAAATTCTAAGGCTAGAGCTTATTGAGACCACCCCAGCAACTTTAGAGGCAGGTGCCAGCTGAACTGCCTCAGACTATGTAGACTGACAGGAAAGCACTGTGTTCTCCACAAATCAACTCATGATCATTGACAGCCATCATACACCAGAGGAATCTTACATTGTTTTAGAGCATATGAATTTTTAAAATTAGTTGAAGTCCTGTCTTATTACTTTTTCGTCACTGTGACTCGATACCTAACACCCACTAACTAGGGTAGGAAAAGTTTCATTTCAACTCACAGTTTCAGAGGGGCACAGTCAACGCAGAGGTAGCTGGCAACAGTGAAAGCAAAGAGCAGAGACAAAGGGGGAGGCAGCTCCTCTCAGCCTTGCAAACAGGAAGCCAAGTCAAATCTAGTAGGAAGGCAGGAAGCAGGATATATGTATCCGTCCAGGTCCCATCCCGTGATCTGCCCCTTCCGGGTCTATCCTGGTGCTCTGCTCCCTCTGGGTGTGGAAGGCGTGATAAGCCCCCAACATCCACTCCTCCAGACCAGGTCCCATCTCCCAACAGCACACGATTCTATAGACAGTTTGTAACATCCAAATACATGAGACTTTTTGGGGGCATTCCAGATCCAAACCACAATATGGCCCAAGAAGTCATCCTTAAATATTATTTTATATATTTTTACACAAATAATGATATGTAAACATGGGCCTACTTCTAATATTTATATAGCCTAGGGAAAGAATGAAAATAAAAGCCCATATACCATACATGTGAAAAATTTAGAGTTATAAAGTAGACTAAAGGCTATTAAATGGAGGGGAAAAAGGAATAGAAAGAGAAAGAAAAAAGAAATAAGCAAACAATCAACTGGTAAATATAATATATAAACATCTTTATTACAATCTAAAATGTCCATGTTCAAATTTAGAATTCTTTATCCCTCACAGGATGTCCATCCTGTAGCCCACCATTTTTGCCCTCTTTGAAAAAATACTACAATAAAAAATATTTTAAAAGGAAGTTTTGTTACTTATATATTAACTATATTATATATTTCATACATGACTCCAGAAAATTCCTCTTCACTAAAAAATAAATAACAAGTGGGTGAGAAAAGGAGGGCAGGCCACAGGTTGGACACTCATCAGCAGAGCTGCTGCCCTCGCCTCTGGCCTCCCTCCAGTATCTTACAGAGTCTCTCACATATGCATAAGGATATCACAGTATCTGTCCATATCCCCTACACCAGCCCCCACTTGGCCATCTCTGGCTCTACACTTGTGTGCTAAGGTTACCATCTACCCCAGAAAGGTAAGCCAGGGGAGAGCATTACGCCAGCCCTGAGCCCACGGTCATCTGGGAAGGGGGTCTTAGGGTTCAGATATCCAGAATGTGATCTGTAGGATGAAGGAGTAGTTAGTTCCCTCCCTCGCACAATGGATTCCTCATTCATGGGAGAGCGAGGGACTCCACTCTAAAAGCAGTCGAGCATAAATAGCTTGAAAGCAGAAGATCAGACAAACACAGTCATTTTCAGTTAATTTTCTCTTTGGGCACAGTCGGTAGATAAACTCTTAGCATTAACATAGCCAACCAGTGTGCCTCCAAATGTCCCAGTGACACTGGCCAGCTGTATAGAATATTTAACTCGGTGCTTTGGTCATACTTTGTCTTCTAGACCAAAGATGAGTGAAGCTTTGGAAACCAGTTTTCAGAAAGGAAAATGATTTAGAGCCTGTTCTAGTTTCTTTTAGAGCTGAGGGGGAAAAAAAATCTTGAAAACAGACACAGGTAATTGCAGTGTTTGTCACCAACTATGGTGATAGTAATGGAACACTAACGGTGCTGGTGGCAGTTATGGTAATGCATTACTAAATTAGTTTACCTTTTAATTTAAAAAGAATTTGATATGTTATATCATGACCATGTAATGATTCATGAAGGTTCCAACAGGACATAGATGTCATGCACAAAGGCCAATGAGGATTTATTCACAAAGGGACTGCTGTTCACAGATGTGGGTGGGGCTATTCACAGTGAAAACTTTACCATCCATAAGCCTAAAAGGACAGGCAAGAAGTGGCTACTAAAATGTGTTGTACACGCTGGGTGTTGTGGCACAAGCCTGCAGTCACAGCACTCGTGAGTTCAAGACCAGCCTGCACTGCAAAGTGAGACCCTGTCTCAAAAAAAAAAAAGTGTCACGGAAGAAAGTCATTTTGAGAGAAGCATTGGCCTTGGGCTGACAGCCATGATCAGCCTGATCCAGCCTCACAGGGAGTACACCCAGAAGGTAACTGCTCTGTACTCACTCTCCTCCCTCTGTCCTTACAGCGTCCTGCTAGGACTCCACCCCTCCCTGTCCGCACATGCCCTGTCCACATCCCAGGACATAAAGGGAGCCCCTTGCTGTCATCAGCCTCCCCCTGGCATGGTGCCGTACAGCAACAAGCGGAGAGTGGGAAAGAGAACTGCGTGACAGCCAGTGCACAGTTTAACTCCTTTCCAGTTCTTTGCCCAGGGACCCCCCCCCCCCCCCCGCCAGGCGGTCAGATTCATCACAATCATTTCATGGTGACAATGATCATGCTTGAAGTTAGTTCAAAGGTGGGAAAGTAGACAGGGGCTCTACTGACTTTAGCCTCTCTTCTCAGTTCGTTCACGGCCTTGTCTGGGGCCCTCAGGCTGCACACAGGAAAGGCAGTAGCCGCCACACAGAACATTTCAGAAGTAGAACAGAAAACCGTAGAGCCGTGTGCTTGCCTGATCACTGCTGGGCCCCTTGGTCCCAGAACCCTGGACCAGGACCCCAGAGATTGCTCACGGAGGGATGGATCGTAAGTGGTTAGTGGTGCACAAAGGAGACAGGGAGGAGGAAAGTCTCAGTTCACTCTTGGAGGAGTAAATTTGAGGATGAGACAGGTAGAAAGATGGTATGCTCTTTATAATGAGAAAATATTGCTCTTATAATTGGAAAACAATGGTTCCATCTTCTTGAGGACCAAGTAAAATGACTGTTGGTTTACCTGTTTGGCTTCCTTCTTATAAATCATTTCTTTCTCCCTTTTCTTCTCGGCTTCCCACTGACTCAGATGTGTCTGACACAGGTAATGCCCTGCCCCCCTTCCCTGGGCCCCAGATTGTTCCCTCATCAGACCAGCCCGCCTGGCTGCCTGCCCTTTCTGCTCCCTGAACGGCCCTCCCGGTGGGGTACGACCCATGGGAGGGGAGAGCCTGACAGAGGCGAGGGAGCCTGCTGGCCAGGCTGGGTGCTGTGTGCCTCTCCCGCTTTCGGGGCAGCCCCGGGGGGTGGCATTCCTGCACCGCAGGCACCCGCGCTCTCTGAGGTGCTTGTTCCAGGCCGACCCAGCTGTGCCCTGGCTGTCCGTGACGTGGATTGCTCCCTGGACAGCGCCACTCGGACCCTGAGGCTCCCACTCACTCACAGCATGCCGTCTGTACTTTCCTTTTGCAGGGTTGCAATTTTTAAAAACCTTTCCTATCCTTTTCTGCCCATCTTCGCTTACATGCCTTGACTATTTTGACTGTACAGACAGGATATTTTTTGACATGCTTAGTAGTATAGCCCAGGCTTCTTTAGTTCAGTTTTTACCAACTCATAACTACTTGAAGAAATATCAACAGGAACCTTTTACAAACTAAAAATTCTCATCCTCCGAGGGGAGCGGCTATTTTAAGGTGGATCTGGGGGAGCCCATAACATCCCCGCTGTAAGCAGTAGTCTCCGACCTCTTTGACACCGGGGACTGGTTTGGTCGGACACCCTTCCTCCGAGAACGGGGATGTGGGAGGGGCGCGCGCAGGTTGTCCCGCCGGAGGTTGTTGGAGGACCGCTTTGGAAGGGGAGCCAGCCGGAGGGGGCAAGCGAAGCCCCGCCCCCTGTCAGATCGGCGGGGGCGCTAGCCCCAAGGGAGCCAGCCGGCAGGAGGTGGAGCTTCGCTCGCTGCTTTCACGTCCTGCCGGCCACGCCTCTGTTCCTCCCGGAAGTGGGGGTGGAGGCTTGGGGAGCCCCGCTCTGCAAGATGCATCACCAAAGTGAACCCCAAGCAAAGGGACGTTTAGGGGAAGGAAAGAGAACAGTGATCACCAGTCCCTCGTGTAGTTTGTGCGTACTTGCTGTCTGAGCCTATCTCGCCTGCCTTTCTGCTGTGGATGCGCACGTGGGCACCCCTCTGTGCCAACAGCATTTTTTAAGGCATGCATTTGTTGCGCACCTGTTAGGTGCGAAGCATTCTAATGCATTTTAATAGAAAGCTGATGCCATCATCTGAGCCCCAAAGCATGGGCCGTTCCCCAGAGTTTGAGCTTTTTTCTGACTGTGCCTTCTCATTCTGCGATCCTTATCGTCTGCAGATTTGGGGATTTTCCGGCGGGCTGCTATGGTGTTCTACACGGACTGTATCCAGCAGTGCAGCCGGCCTCTGTATATGGTACGTGCGTGTTCTTGTGTTCCTTGGCCTTCTCCCCGAGACCAGGGAACAGCGGGAGGGCCAGGCTCCGGCAGTCACTCAGAGCTCCAGAAATCAAAAGGGCCAGATGGCCTGCAGTGGCTGAGGTCCAGTTAGTGGGAAAAGACGTATATTGCTTTCTTTTCTTTTCTTTTTTTTAAAATAAAAGTCAAGCTAAGGCCAAGCCTAGTGGTGCAGGCCAGTAATTCCAGCACTTTGAGAAGCTCAGGCTGGAGGATCACAAGATCGAGGCCAGCCCGGGCAATCCGGCAACTTGCTGAGACTTTGGGTGAAATAAATGATGAAAAGCAGTTGGGAATGCGGCTGAGAGTGAAGAAGAGTGTGCTCAATCTCCGGTACTGGAGAAAGGAAAAAGGGAAACCACAAGCTAAGATGGTCCCTGGCAGTCTATAAAGAAGAATAAAAATGTGGGTACACACGGTGTATACATACATATAGATATAGATATTCACACCAAATTTTTAAATAGTGATAATCGATATGGTGGACAAATCAAAACAGCATGGCCCAATAGTCGGCCAAAGAACGAGCCTTGGACATGAAAGGCCATTCCCTCCGTGTTTGTATCTGGACAGCACAGTGAAACCAGGAATGTCCCAAGCAAACTGGGACATGTGGCCGACCTGATCACGTTCATTCAGCATCTATGCTTTCCACAGTCTTCATCCCTGTAATGTCAGGGCCTACACACTGAGCTGCAGACACAGCCCACTTTTCACTTTTGATTTTGAGGTAGACTTTCACTAAGCTGTTAAATTGCCCAGGTGGGCTTAAACTTGCTCTCCTCCTGCCTCGGCATCTCAGAGTGCTGGGATTATTGACTTGTGCTATCAGGCCCAGCTAGCTAAACTGTGCTCATTTCTTTTCTTTTTCTTTTCTTTTCTTTCTTTTTCTTTCTTTCTTTTCTTTTTCTTTTTCTTTTTTTTTTGAGACAAGGTCTCACTCTATTGTCCAATCTGGTGCTGAACTTGCTACGTAGCCCAGGATGGCCTCAAACTTACGGCAATCCTCCCACCTTAGCCTCCTGAGTGCTGGGATTATGGGCATACACCCCCATGCTCAGTTTATATGGTGCTGGGAAATCGAACTCAGGATTTTGCACTTGCTAGGCAAAGTGCTCTAACCATTATGCTATTCCTCCAATCCCAATAGTGATTATTCCTTGATGGCTGAAATATATGGAGATTTCTCAAAAAACTGAAAATAGATACCCCATTTGACCTAGCTATACCTCGTCTGGGTATCTTCTCAAAAGAATTAAAGTCACCCTATACAAGTGATTCATGCATACCCATGTTTATAGCAGCATAATTTATAATAACCAAATCTTGGGTGAAACCAATATGTTCAAAAACAGATGAGTGAATAAAGAAGATGTATATGTACACAATGGAGTACTTCTGTGCCATAAAAAGAAAACAAATTTAAGTCATTTGTAGGAAAATGGATGCACTTTGAGACCATGATACTTAGCGAAATGAATCAGACAACACAGAAGGTTAAGTATCATGTGGTTTCTCTAATAGGAGAAAACCAAACCATAAACAAGTAAAGGTTTTTAGTACAACACCCATATCTATGTTGAGTCTGGCGAGTGAGGCCCTGGCACCTGCTGTGCCTGGGCTTGCTGGCCAGCGACGTGAGAAGGCTACTCACCTCTTGGGGGACTGTGTCCCCAGATTTTCCACAGTGCTGTGGTCAGCTCTAGGGATACACCTGGGCTTGGCACTTGAGAACTCAATAAGTACCCACTAGAATTTTATAACCAAAAGGTCTCTTGCACAAAGGAATGTGGGATTACTTTAGCCCTCTGGAGCTCTGGCAAAGATACAGGCACTAAAATATTGAGAAAATTTAGACTGGAGGTCTTTATTCAGATGAAAAATAAAAACTCATTAGAATCTATATTTTGAGAGTTATGAATGCATTGGCTATGAGCTGGGAGGAGCAATGTTTTTGTTGTTTGTGTTATTTTACATTGATTGATGCTTAGAGCAGGTTTAGTTTTACGGCAACATCGAGCAGAAGGCACAGAGATTTCTCAGAAGCCTCCTGCTCCCTCCTCTCAACACAATGGCACATTGGTTACAATCGATGAACTTACAGTGACACATCATCACTCACGCCACAGTTCCCACTAGGACTCCTCTTGTGTTGTGCATTCTGTGTGTTTTGACAAATATACAATGGCTGTACTTACCACCGGAGTATCACAGTGCAGTTCCGCTGCCCGGAGGAGCTTCTGCGTTCTGTGTACTCATCTCTACCCCACCCTAGCCTCTGCACGTCACTGTTCTGTCTTCATTGTCTTGGTGTTTTGCCTTCTCTAGAATGCCGTGCCATTGGAATTCAGGTAGTGTGTAGCTTTATCGGGTTGACTTCTATCACTTAGTAATGTGCATTTAAGTTCCTCCATGTCTTTTCATGGCTTCCTAGTTTTTTCAGGGCTGAAACATATGTCATGGTCGGAAAGTGCTACAGTTTATCCATCACCTACTGAAAGACACATTGGTTGCTTCCAGTTTGGGGTGATTATACACAAAGCTTCTAAAACAATTGTGAGTGTGTTTTTGTATGAACATAAATTTTCAGCTTTTTCCAGTTAAGTACCAAGAAGAGCAATGGCTGGATCACATGGTGAGCACGTGTTTAGTTTTGTAGGAAACCAACAAGCCATCTTCTAGAGCGACTGCACCATTTTGCATTCCCACAGACAATGGGGGCGGTTCTTGTCGCTCCTCATCCACACCAGCGTTTCAATGTTATTGGTGTTTTGGGTTTTGGCAACTCTAAGACGTGAATTATTTTTTTAACGGAGACATTTTTTCCAACTTAGATGGATAACCTGAATAGACAGAGAACTGGTACTTTTAAATAGTGGATGAGTGGCCATCCCAATTGATGTAAAATTAAATAGGACCTAAAAATTGGAAGTATTGTGCTAAGAAGCAAAAACAGACTGTGAAAAAACCTCTTCTAGAGTAATTGGCCTTGAAGATGGACGAGGGCGCTTCATTTTCCCACCTACTTAGTATCTTTATTGTTAAAACAACACATTATAGATACTGGGAGCCTGGAAGTACAGGGAGGGTCTCCTAGGAACCACAGTAATGAGTGCAAAACTAACTCACACAGTTGGTCCCGGCAGCTCCAACAGAGGCAACCAAGTAACACAAATCATAGAAACCAGCCCTTAATCATATGGCATTGGTGGTAGAATTCTAACTACCTAGTAATCAGCACCAAGCCCTGACCTCCTCACTGTGAGGTGGCCCACACTGCCCAGCTCCCTTAAGCCTAGCCAGAAACAGCTTAGACCTAGTTGCTGGCCACATTTTCTTTCATAGAGTCTAGGTCCTATCTGTTTGCATTCAGCAGCCTTGCTATTTAGTCCTGGTAGAGGATTCATGTCTGACCACAGGCAAGGCTCTCTTAGAACTACAAGACATTTTTTTCTCTTTGGCAATTGTTTTCTCTTGGCTGATGCATTCACTGCAGTAGGTTAAAAGAAAAGTCGCCCACCAGCCTCTCACTCAGTGTTCTCTTTCCTCTTTTGCAGGATAGAATGGTGCTGCTGATTGTAGGGAATCTGGTTAACTGGTCCTTGTAAGTAGTCTCAGGAAAGTATGTCTTTGTTTTTATTAATATTTATAACACTGTGGTTTAGTTTTCCATGACTATCAGTTTGAAATTAAGGAGATAACTCTGTGCTCATCCAAGAGATGGGATGGACTGGTGTTTTCCCTCCTGCAAAGGAGCAGTAGGAAGCTCTTGGACACAGGAATAGCTTCTGTAGTGCATAGGTGCCTGGGCTGAGCTCTGCTGCTCAACAGGACGATTATCTATGTGAATAGATTAGATGAGGTGAGATTAGATTAGATCGGTAGAAGGTAGACAGATAAATATACCAATAGATGCACAAAGGCAACACAGTTTTAAATTACTTGGGAGAAATTTGCATAAGGCCTTTAAGTATATGTTCTATTTTGCACAATTTCCCTTTTTTTGCCAAAAGTATGTGAGAAAGAGGGAGAGAGAGAGAGGGAGGGAGCCTCTTTCCTAGGGATTTGTTTCCTCTAGCGTTTTTTCTACTCCACTTACATAAGTTTTCTTCCTCTTTTTGGCCTTCATCATCCCCTTGGCCCTTCCGTCAAATGGACTCAAAATAGAAGAGTACAGCGGATGTATTTTTTGCTAGCCGAAATTATTTTATACTTCCTAGTCTCATTCTGAATGTGTCAGAGATTTTATTAACTCAAAAACAAGTAAGTTTAATTCCTTGTACTTGTGGCTCCTCGTGACATGCTCCTTGAGGTCAGTGACCTTTGATAGAAAGATGACTCCCCAGTCCTGGCACACATGGACACATATGAGGGAAGGAAGAAACAGTCGTATGCAGAATCAAGCCATGAGAACTCAGATCTTATCTGGGGAACATAGATTGTGGAAGAAGCTTGCCAATGATGTGGTTACTCCAGGGTAACACTGTTACCTTAGGGTAAAGTCTGTGTGTTTAAGGACTCCCTTTCCTGCTTGGGACAAGTCAAGATGAGGTGGCAGGGGTCCTCGGCAGTGCCCTTCTTGATCACCCTTTTTAGGAGCAGACTCTACACCTGGTGGCTCTGGTAAGAGAAAAGGAACCAGTCTCATCATAATGAACAAACCATGATTGTGACCCCCAGAGCTCAGCATCACTTAGCTTGTCTTTGCCTCTCAGATAAACACAGCTAAACTCACAGGGCTCTCACATGACAAGGTGGCTCCTCTCTCTCTGACAGCTCTGTGGAATGCAGGCTCTGTGAGGTTGGATGAAGGGCAGTGACCCCTAGTGCTGTGATTATCTAGTAGAGGGCTACCTCCCTCCCAAGTGCACCATGAAAACATGAAGGGATTTAATGTGAATGTCATCTTTAACGGAATCGCTTTCCTGTGGTCCTAAAGAAAAAGGGCTTGTGTGGGTATGTGTGGGCGTGTAAGAGGGATAGCGTACAAGTATATGTATGCATGGGGGTGTATATATGTAAGAGGTAATTGAAAAATAGTGTGTTTAAATTTTAAAAATTATTACAGTAGAAAAATATTGCCATTAAACTCTCTCAAAATGTTCCACCTTTTTTTTGAACCTACTTGCCCCATCATTCTTGCCACTTTCTGAAGCAGTCCTGAAGTCCTCTTTTGTGAGTTTCTTTCCCAGGTACGATCATACACTCTGTGAAAGTTGCTTCCCAATGCCATCTCGGGGAGATGCAGACTGTAACAATGTCACAGTGTGCCCTCATCCACCTAATTCACTGGATTTGGCATTGTGCCTCTTTTGGCTGTTCCCCAAAACAAAAATGACTATCCAAGGTGTTTGAATTCATTCAGAACATTGAGGTACCCATGACAACACAACTACAGACACTCACAAAAGAAGACTTTCAGAACTGCTTCAGAAAGTGGCCAGAATCATGCAGTGTGTTTGGAACAAGGAGGATGTTTCAGGGGCTTTACTGCCAATGTGTCTTTTACTGTAATCATGTTAAGTGTTTTCCATAACTACTTTTATCAATATGTTTGTGATACATAGTAATTATACTAAACTTAGAGAAATGATGCGCGTTCATATGACATCTTAATTATCCTGACCTCCCCTTGCTCTCCTACCCTTCGTCTCCCCATCTTCAAAATTTTTTTAAATTTAATTTTTCTTTCTTTCTTTCTTTCTTTAATTTTTGTGTTTCCAGAGACTGAAATTTATTTAATTTTTGGTGTTTCCTTTTTATCTCATATATATATATATATATATTTGTATTTATATATATGTGATACATAATGTTTACATTGAACTTGAGTATTTTGTGTGCATATATATCGAGTCAAAATTACAATCTCTTCCCCTCACCCTTTTTGACCTCCCACATTCTTTCCTCCCTCTAACTTTCACTATCACCCCCACTTGATTCTTTTATTTTCTACATGTCACCCCCCCCCCGTCCTTCCTACCCTCTCATGCCCTCTTTCCCTTTCCCTCTCTACAAAGCCCATCTTCTTACTTCCTTCCATGTCTCTTATATTTTCTCACAGTAGAGAAACTATGTAATATTTAAGTTTCTGGGTCTGATTAATTTCACTGAGCATAATGGTCTCAAGGTAAGTCCATTTCTCTAAGAATGACTCAAATTTGTCATTCTGAATGGCAGAGTGATACTCCATTGTGTATATGTACCGCATCTTCTTTATCCAGTCATCTGTACTCAGGCATATTGCCTTCTTCCAATTGGCTGTTGTCAATTGTGCTGCTATACAAAAGACATTCAAGTTATCATTACATCAATCAGATTTCTTTGGCTAACCTACCAAAGACCGAATAAATAAATTGCCACATTATGAACTTACATCTATATTACATGATCTCAACTTTTTAAGTGAGTCCTTGAGAAAACAATGCATACCTCTGTTACTTAGCCACCATCTTGCCCAGAACCGTATGAGTGTTTGTGTGTGTGAGTGTGTGTATGTGTGTGTGTGTGTGTGTGTGTGTGTGTGTGTGTGTGTGTGTGTGTGTGAAAGAGAGAGAGAGAGAGAGAGAGAGAGAGAGATATCAGGGAACAAAAATTATAATATAACTGTGGGAAAACGTTAAAAATTGGTGAATCCGAGTTAGGTTGATACAAGAGTTTTTTAGTATATTAAGGAGTTCAAAAGCTGGAAAGGAGAAAATTTTCTGTATTATGTAGAACCAAGTCAGTTGGCATATGAAGTAAACAAAAGTCCAGTAATAACAGCTGACACTTGGAATACTTAGAACGAAATTCTGAGGGATGTGCAGAATCTTTCCTCAAAAAACATAATTGTCTTATTATAAGGTGTAAAAAAAAGCTTAAACATAAAGACAGGTATCAAGTCTTAGATGAAAAGATAACTGTTGTAATATTTGTTCCCAAATTAATATATAAATTTAGAATTAGAACTGGAATCAATAAGATTTTATCCTAAAATGTATTTGCCTAGTTAGGCAAAATTTTCAAAACTCTCTGAAAGGAAAGATTAACTGAGGAAGCAGGCACAGAGGAACATAATAACGAGAACAGCATTCGCCAGCAGAACTTTCTAAAGTCGTGTAAATGTTCTCCACTGCACATCCCAATGCGGGAATTCTTTGCACATGAATATTGAGAACTTGAAATGTGCCTAGTGTGACTAAAGAACTGGATTCCAAATGTTACTCAGTTTTAATTTAAATTTATATAGCCATGTAGGCCCATCAAGTGGGGTAGTGTAAACCTGCCCAACCATATACTCTAAAGAGATTGTAGAACAGTAATAAAACAGTGAGGTACTAATCCCAAATGAGAAATATAAATTAGTGAGTTGAATGCAGAGACAAAACCCCAACTATATACCTTTGGGTGTATACCCAGAACTGAGGTAGCTGGGTCAGATGGTATGGGTATTGCAAATATTTTGAGGAGTCTCCAAAGTGTTCTCCACAATGGCTGTATTCATTTACACTCTCACTACCAGCAGGAGCATTTCTTTTTCCCAGCATCCTTGCCATGATTTGTTGTTTTAATGTTTTTTATAACAGCCATTGTAACTGGAGATATAACTCATCATAGTTTGCATTTCTTAAGTAGCTGGTAATATCAAACATTTTTATCTATTAGCCATCTGCATTTCTTCTTTTGAAAAAGTACATCTTTTTGTAGATCATTTGCTCAATTAAATTGGATTGCTTAATTTTCTGTTCTGCTTTTTATTTTCTTATGTGTTTTAGATGATAATTTTTTGTCAGATGAGTATTTGAGAAATATTTTCTCCCACTCGGTATGCTGTCTCTACTCTGCTGATTGTTTCTTTTGCTGAAATTGGAAGGTTTTTTAGTTTTACCTTTTGTTACTGGCTTTGGGGTCAATATAGATTTTCCAAATGTGCATTTATTAAAAACAAATTTTTAAAAATAAAAAAATTTAAATAGAACATTATTTTGTTATGAGTAATTGAAATATGAAACAAAATGAAAGCTAAACTTCAACTAAATGAAGTTCAGTACTTAAAAATAGATAGCTAGTGTGATAGTAAAAATAGATAGCTAGTGTGATAGTGGAGTTGGGGGGAAGAGGAGGGGACAGGAAGGCGGAAAAGAGGGGGAGAAATATTAATGGTGACACGATACATATTGCACAAAATGCTCAAGCTCAGTGTAACCATTGTGTATTACATATACATAGTAGTAAAAATGGGAAAAACAGACAGCTAGCAAAATGTTGGTGATACATATCAAGCCAGTTACTGAAATAATTCTACTTCTAGTCATTTATTTTAAGGAGCTGATTTTAATGAAAAAATCAACAGTATGCCTAAAGGTATTTATTTATTAATCATACTATTGTGTATAATCATGAAAAACTGAAGGATGCTGGGAGAATTCTTCATTTCAACCAGAGAGGGAAGATGATTATTGACAATACGTTCACTTATGAGAATTTTACATAGTCATTAGGAACTAGTAATTTGAAGATGTAGTAAGTAGAAGCTATGCTTACAGTCATGCACTCTATAATGACATTTCAGGCAATGGAGGACCAGGTAGGCAACAGTGGTCCCATAAGACGCTGTCACCAAGTGACACAGCAGCCCTCTTAAGTTGTGTAAGTACACTTTGTTGCTCACATGGTGCCAGAATTGCCTAAGGATGCCTTTTTAGGACATAGTCACATTAGAATGGGTTTTTAAAGTGAAGACTTCTGCCCCCAAATAGAGATGAAGCAGTGAAAAAAGCCAGCGATGTTACAAAAATCCATCTTCTTCCCTGTGAGTACTTCTCCCCTGTGTCCTCAGCGCCCTCTTCGGGCTCATCTCCCGGCCCAGGGACTTCGCGTCCTACGTGCTGGGCATCTTCATCTGCAACCTGCTGCTGTACCTGGCCTTCTACATCATCATGAAGGTAGGCGGGGTGGGCGCTGGCGGTGCCCAGCCGGGTGCGCGCGGGCTCCAGGCTCACCCTCCGTGTCTCTCCGCAGCTGCGCAGCTCCGAGAAGGTCCTCCCGCTACCCCTCTTCTGCATCGTGGCCACCATGGCGGTGTGGGCCGCTGCCCTGTATTTTTTCTTCCAGAATCTCAGCAGCTGGGAGGTGAGGAGACCTTTTCTCTTTCCAGGCAGTTCCTTGTCCATCTGGCTTTTCTGGACCTTTCTACCTTGCTCTCTTACTGTGTCTGTTGCTTTTACTTGGTATAGTCTCGAAATAGAAAGCTTTGTCCACAGAGATACTTTTAGTGCCTACACGTAAATGCTCAACCTTGTCACGTGGTCATGATAACCAGGGTGGCGCTTCGTGAGCTAGTAAGCCCTACAGATACGGCAAACTTGATCTTCGTTATGTGTTGTCCTGTGTTTCGGACCCCGGGAGATGTTTCACGTGTGCGAAACTCTTGGTCAGTGTGTCCTCCTCGTCTTCCCCTAACCATCACCATGTCCCGCCCAATCCAGGGTGGGAGCAACGTGTTGCAACTTCCACTCTGCAGATAGAAAGCTAAGGCTTTGGAAATCATTGTGATAGCGGAGGCACAGGACAGTGAGGAAACCTCTGGTCTCTGCCCTGAAAATCACTACAATTGATTTTAGAATGTTTTTTCCACCCCAGCGAGAAACCTCGTAACTACCCGTGGTCATGTCTCCTGGACTCAGACCTCTTCCACTGAGTTGTTTCCCAGGTTCTCCAGGCTGCAGTATTTCTTGTGTTCTCATTGCTGAATAATATCCCACTGGGTGGACCTACCGTATTTTATCTACGTAAAAAATCCATGAGGGACATTTGGGTTGTTTCTACGTCTGGCCTTGATATATATGAGCGGTGCTGCTGTGGGCATTGGTGTGCAGATTTTTGTATGCAGTTGTGTTTTCTTGGAAGCTCACATTCTGAGCCACCTGGGAGCATTTTTATATATAGCTTTCTAAATGTGAGCCCCTAAATAGTTAAGATTATGGAACCCTTGCCCATGTCCTGCCTTCCCTGCCTGCAGGGAACCCCCGCGGAATCCCGGGAGAAGAACCGCGAGTGTGTCCTGCTGGATTTCTTTGATGACCACGACGTCTGGCACTTCCTCTCTGCCACTGCCCTGTTTTTCTCATTCTTGGTGAGTTCGCCACCTGTCTCTCCTTGCAGTCTCCTTTCTTCGTCTCCCACACAGCCGCCTCGTGTCCTCTTTTACACCCCTAACTTCCTTCTCCAGCTCCTCGTAATGCAACGTGCAGGTCGTTCCATTTTTTCAAAAAAATATTGTATCCTTTGGCGAGAACGTTGTCTTAATTTTGGTTTTATTGTTCAATACTTTTTAGATTCAGCATGACAAAATTATTTTCACCAAATTGCAGAGTATATTGGGAGTGATAGATTATTATCGGACTCATATACCCAGAATTCTCCTCCAGGAACAAAGGCTGGCATTCACTCAGATTTCTATACGCTGGGTTATTCCTTGTCTTGCTAAACTCAGTTTTCTCCCCGCCTTCCAGTCTCACTAAATATTTTATGCCTATCTTACCCGCTTCTGGGCTCCTAGCTCAGGCTGGGCGCAGCCGGCAATAGCACCTCACAGTGGAGCAAGGCTACCCCCTAGCGGCCAGCTTGGGAGGTTTACTAATATGTTTAAACAATCCACTGTTCTTTTTTATAGCCACCTTCCTGAGTATCAAAGCGAAGGGCTCCACATGGGGAAAGCGGTGGCTGAGGGACCTAGAAACGGAGAAGGATCCCTTTGCTGCATAGCGAGGCTCTGTGCAACGCTCTGTGCAACCAGACTTCATTTCCTTTAGATCTTTACCTAAATACCACCTTCGAAGTCACGACCTCCGAAGTCCCCCTCAGTAGTTTTTTACTGCCCGATCCCATATTCTCCCATATTCTCTCCTTAGTTTAGTTTTTATCCTTATAGCATATTAGTATCTGATTGTTCATATTTTTATCGGGTAAATATGCACTTGACGCAACCTGTGACTTTCCAGGACAAGACCAGGTGTTGGGTATTTGCGCTGAATTATGTTCCCAGACCTTTGGCCTAATTTGTATTTTGAGCCAGGATCTCACTGAGTCACAGAGTTGTACGGGCTGGGCTCACACTCGTGGTCCTCCTGCCTCAGGCTCCCAGCGCACTGGATCGCGAGGCATGCACCACCGCACCTAGCCTGACATAGAATATTTTACTCATGTTATTGTTTCACACCTAAAGCCCTCTCTTGAATATAAACTCCACGAGGAAGGGGATTGGTCTCTTTCACCCAAGGCTGTATCTTCAGCATCTAGAATAGGGCATAATAAACTCTCGCGAGCATTTAAATTAATTGATAAACGAGCTATGCAATTATTAGTGCTTGCTAAGAACAAGGCATTGCAGAGCGCAGCAGGAGCCGCGAAAACAAGTGGCAAAGTGCAGTTTTCAGTCTGTGGGCGTCTCAGGGGGAAGGAGTGACTTTGCGGGTCTGTGACTGGACATTTCCTTCACGTCTCCATCCCTCCCGCTTCAGGTTTTGTTGACTCTGGACGATGACTTGGATATGGTTCGGAGAGACCAGATCCCTGTTTTCTGAGCCTCTGGCGTTAAGCGGGGCAGCAGTCCATCTTGGTGCTGTTTCATGAAAAAACACAGCGATGGCAGCGACGTCCCCACTGCCTGATGCTCGTCTCTGTGGAGTCAGCTGTGGGATCCCACAGGAAGGGGAGGAGCAGGCAGAGCTCAGGCTGCCAGAAGGACAAAGGTAGGAAAGCCAACAGGGCTGTGGACAGAGCCAACCCTGGGAGGCCGAGAAACACACACCCTGCCTGCCACTCTAAGCAGAGACCTGAATACGTCTGCCTCAGTCAGCTCCCCACCTGGGACTCTGACCCCTCGCCTGAGGCCTGTGGGGAAAGGGGCAGCACTCTCCTCCGGCCATCATCGCTTGTACGTGCCACCCGGAAACTTCACACCTCTATACAACTGCTGCTGTGGATGTCCAAAGTGCCATTCGTTTCTCCAAGGCCCTGGCAGGACATGATCCCTCAGTGTACGGTGCCGAGGTAGGCCCGAGGCCCCCCACGCACTGAGACCCAGCAAACATTGCATATTAGCCAGGGTCTAGATGCTATTAGAAAGACTCGGGGCTGGGCACCATCACACACTCATGCTGAGCAGGTGGCCCTTCCTGGGACCAAGGCCTGGGTGCTTGCCTCTTGCTCGGTGTCCATCTCCCCGCTGTGCGTTGACCCCGTCTCTCTGGCGCTATCACCTTGGAAAGGTCCGTTACTCCGTAGCCTTGAAAAGCTCCTAGATGGGAGGGAAATGGGAAAACTCTGTGACAGCACGAGGAGTAAGAAACAGTGACAGTTCTAAGAGGCATCGCTATCCAGAGGCAGGCCTCCTCTTCCGGACCGGGGCTCCTGGACAGACTCCGCAAAGGAACCTTATTTGTTCAGCCTCCAATTCTCACGGCCCAGTTCTGTGCAAACATCATCTCCAGCAGCCAGTGCTGTAACCGGGGCACCGCTCCAGGACCCTCCACAACTGAGTTTTCATCTGTCACCTATGTAGATCGACTTCCAGACTTTCTTCCTGAAGTTCTCGGAAGTAACTCAGGATGAACACATCTTCCTCTGCCTCTCTGGTTGCAAACAGCACAGCTAATTTACTGTTGTGTCTCCCCGGTGAGGGTGGTGACAGGCTGGGCACCCCGATTCCACTCTCACACTGTCTCATGGTTCTGCCTGCAAGGAGCCCCATTTTGAACAAACTCCCTGTTGCCTGGAGTGTGGTATAATCAGAAAATGGGTCTACAAATGTATGCACAAATATTTATTTGCTTGAGAAATTGAAGTCATTTCTTAACCTCTGCTTTCCTGGCCATTCATTAGAAAAGTGAATCACACATTCTTCTTTTTAAATAATTATTCTTTCTCTTCAGTATGTGTATAATGTTCAAAAACATGTTTTGGAAGTTTGAACAGCACGCTGCTCCTGATTTTAAAACCACAAAGATGGTGTCCAAAAATATTTTGTATTTTTTCTAAAAGGCCCCTGATTTGAATTGATGTTCTGTTACTCTGTATCCCTTGAAAGCTGTTGGCATCCTTGATGAACATAATGGCACATACCTGCAATTCCAGCCATTGGGAGGCTGATGCAGGAGGATTACCGTGAGATCATAACTAGCCTGAGCTACATATGAATTCAAGGTCAGGCTGGACTATACAGTTAAACAAAAATGTTGGCTTCCATAGACCCATATGAATTTAAGATCTAAAGACATTTTCACACCTGCTTAACAATAATGTGGCTCAATTCTTTTAAGAAGCTCATAATTCCTAATCTAAAAAGCCTCCACTAAGGAGCTATGAACAACAAAATTCACTGATGTAGCCCTGTGGCCTGAAGTTCCAAGACTTGAGAAAAACTTCAATGAAAATCAGAGGGCCTTGTAGAAAAGGTGGACTGTGATGTGGTACTCTCGACTTTGTTCTGATAAATTCTGTCTTGTCCTGTAAAGGCATGTGTTGTGGTTAGTTCTGTTCCAAGCAGCAGGACTAAATCCTAGACCAAGACTGCTTTCATAAATGCCATGTCCAGATGCATATACTGCTAATTCTTTCTCCAGCCCTGACCTCATGATTGGAGGACACAGGAAAGTCATGGAACGACATCTGTGAGATTAATGTGAGTGCTGGGTAGAGGGGAGCAGCCAGAGTTGTCAGTGATTATCTGTACATACGTAGTACAATGCTTATGCTAACTTCTTCCTGTGTTTATGGGCTTTGTCCTTTAAAAGAAAAACAGAGCTGGGCTGGGTGGTGCAGGCCCAGAGTCTCAGCACTCTGGGAGGCCGAGGCAAGAGGATCGCAAGGGTAAGCACAGCCCAGGCAAGGGAAACTTAGCAATTTAGTGAGTCTCAATCAAAAAAAAAAAAAAAAAAAAGGAAAATGAAAGAAAGAAAGGAAAGGAAGGGATGGGGGTTGTACCTCAGTGTGAAGGTCCAGGACTCAATCCTGAGAACCACAAAAATAAAATGAAAGCCAGGCTCACCCTGAAGGCCAAGTTCAGCAGGACGGGGACTGAGAAAGGCAGCAACAGTGCAGAGGCCCTTGGCTGAGCACGCTCAAGAATGACAGGGCCAGTTCAGCTGGAGCAGTCAGATACCCTAGCCTGGGCCAGACTGAGCGCCTGAAAATTGACCTTCTCACGCCTGAAAATCGACCTTCTCACGCTCCGACAGATGCCTCTCCAGCCCCACCTGTTTACGGGGGTTGGTTGAGGGATTAGCTGGTTTTATTTTAGCAGCAAGAGAAGCCAATGGAAAAGCAGAGTCTATCTGGGGAAGGGACTTTCCACGACTGAAGCTGATCCCTGAACCAGCTCCCGGGAGAGGGAGGAAAAGTGGCAGCTGCTTCCTTTGTCGCGCCAAGCACCCACCAGAATGTCACGGTACGTGTCTTGGCAGATCGGCACCCAAATGTTTCTCATTACAGTTGATGATCTGTCTGTGTAAAACTTGGGGGAAAGGGAGGAACAAAGATAAGCTTTCTTCATGGGAGGAAAAAAAGAGTCGTGGAGACTGGAGCCAGAGTCCCTACCCTGAGCTACGTCCTCAATCCCTTTTCAAATTTATTTTGAGACAGGGTCTCAGTAACTCATTAAGTTGCCCAGGCTGGGTTTGATTTTGTGGTCCTCCTGCTTCAGAGTACTGGGACTATAAGCATATTACCGCTATGTCCAGCTGAAGGGAGAGACTTTAGCCCAAATATGTCTACCTACTTGCTGTGGACCTTGGATAAATTGCTGCAACTCTCTGACCTGACCCTTGGCCAGTATGTCTCCCTAATGCTTCGTGAGGATGGCAGGGTTGTGGAGGGCAGAGGAGCAGGGCCAGCTGTCACCTCCCGAGTCTCCGGGATGATTGGGCTGGGACTGCTCTCCTCTCGGGACCCTCAACAGGAGCAGCTGTCTGCCCCGTCCTCTGTTCCCTAAGGCGCTGCGCTGGGGAGTTGGGCAGCCTCTTCGCCCCCTGAGACACTGCTTCAAGCGATCCAGTCCGTCCTTCCCCCTAACCCCTGCATCTCACTTCCTCCAGCCCTTAACACTCTTATTCTAACACAGAAGAAAGAATGCTGCTGAAACTAGGGCCGGGTGAAAGCTGTGGCCGTGTGTAACGCCGTGTCTCCTTTTTGCTGTCTCTGCTCTCCACATCTTCACTAAGAGGAAATTCAGATTATTTTTCTCTTAGGGGTTGTTACCACCTAGTGCCGCTAGCCCTCCCACCCTACCCCTAAGTGTTGTGGAGGGCAGGCCTGGAGACCCGCCTGTGTAAGAAGGAAACCTCAGCCCTCAGGGGACAGACCACATCCCAGAAGGAAGCCTGGTGAGTGTCACTCAGGCTTTGAAATGATCAAGCCCCCTGGTGAGTTAAGGAAAAGCAATACTAAGGGTAAAGATGCTATTGTCAACCTGAGTTCACCGAGATTCTGCCAAAGCGATACCATTGAACACTGTTTGGAAGAGACGGATATATCGACAGGGCTGAGTTTTAATGTCTCCTCACTGTTAGGGCACCGTTGTCAACAAGGTTAAGTGGCTGCTGAGCTTAGGCCTTAACACATATGAATTCAGATATGCTGGAGAAGAGCCCACAGGTCAGCCCTCCTCCCCCACCGACTGCTGGAACACCAAACTTCTAGCTTGGCCAGGACCTTCTTGATGGAACAGACCTCTCCCGGTTGGACTTCACCAGGGACCGTTTCCATTGTCTGGTTTTCCTGAAGAGTGTGCTTTATGGGGTACAATGAAGATAAGAGGGCCACCATCATTCACAAAGTCACTCCTTGCCCTGCAATCTTAGAGAAATGGAGCTCTTTCCTCTTCCTAAATAGCTCCGGAGCAGGGAAATCCATCTTTCCCCTGAGCCCTTAAATGTTTCAAAGTTCCTTGGCTCTCTTCTCCATCCTCTGGGCTGCCCTGAAGTCCCCACACCTATGTCTTATCCATCTCGTGGGAGAGTAACAACGGGTAACCACTACATTCTAACAAAGAAGAGCCTTAAAGTCTTATTACATTTCATGAAAATGTCAAAGTCTGGATGTCCCATCTCTCACTGCAACATTACGGTTATGATTTGAAAAAAATCTATTTACATAGTGAAATCAGAAGAAGAGAAGTCTGTAATACACCCCACCATTGCTACCCTAGATCCCTTCTTCATACTTACTCTAAATCTTACCATACTTTGTGAATTAAGAACGTTAAGTCCTTTAAAGAAATTATTTAAATAATTTCAAAACTCTTCTTTTGTAAGGTAGTTTATTATACATCTGAGGGTGTCGTAGCCTTTTATCTCAATACCCGTCGGGCCCCTTCCACAAGAGGGCAAATTCAGGCCTACGACTTTGCTTCTATGCCAATGTAGGACAGCTTTTGAAGAAATCTCCTTTTTATATAAGGAAAATTCCCTTTATCTTCAACTTTTGCCACTTCTGTGTTCACTTAAAATGTATCAGAAATGTGAGTCAGGCAAAGTGGCACATACGTGTAATTGTGACACTCTATGAGGGTGAGGAAGGAGGATTGCAAGTTTGAGTCCAGCTTGTGCAACTTAGCAAAAGCCTAATTGAAAATTAACAAATTAACAACAACAACAATTTAAAAAAAAAAGGTGGAATGGGGTAGGAGGGTGAAAAAAAGGGAGCGAGGGGCATTATGAAGTTGGCACAACATGTAGCATTTGTCAAGCTTAATGTAACCATTGTGTGTTGCACATGTATACTGATAAAAATAGGGAGAAAACAGATGGTATTAAGCGCAAAAGGCCTTGAATTAAATTCATAGTACCATAAAAAATGAAAAAAAGGAAACAAAGAAAAGAATATAAAAGAAAAGAAAGAACGAGAATGCTAATGTCAATAGTCAATAAACATTTGGCACAGGCGCTGTGAGGAGGCAAAACACACTCTGTTCCAATATGTGGTCTATAATCCAACAGGGAAAACAGACATAAAACACAATAATTTGTTCATTTTAAGCAGGATGACAGATACAAGAAGATGATAACTTTTTAGGAATCCTATCATTAGGTACAGAACAGGAAAACAATCCAAGGCTGATGAGCAGTTTCTGCGCCCAGGTGAGAAGCCCCAGGTGCTTGTTGTACGCTGTCAGCATCTCTACAACCAAATTCCCAGAACAGGTTTGGCTCTGTACTTCATCATCGGGATCCTCTTTAAAGAAGTGCAGGCTTTTTCCTTGTATCGTTTCCAGTTCTGCTACAAAAAGATACCAAGAAGCAGACTACTTACAGGAGAGACTCTGCCTGAGACCTGGAATCAGGGAGAACGACGACGCTCGTCCTCAGCAGCTGGGAACTGTGAAGAAGCGGGCCTATTGCTGGGGTTGTTCCAAACAAGTCTGAAAACTTCCGGTTGACCGCCAAGCACTAGAACCATGTAATGATTATGTAGATGAAGCAATAAAGAGAAGGAAAACGGATACAAAGCGAGAATGATAAATGCACAAGTGGAGAACAAATGGAAACTCAGGTCAAGGTCAGGTTCAAGCAGTAGCATTTTCTCAAGGTCTGAAAGGGGGAGGGAAGCAGGTGGGGTCTCCGCATGAGCCATCTCTATTAATCTTTAAATTTTGGAAGGGGGCTTCGCCCAAGAGAGTGAGCTGGTGTTACACACAACAAGGAAGTGAGCGGCCTTTTCAATGACAGAGAGATAAACTAGAAGAAAAAGAAAGTTGTTGAACTCCATGGAAGGTTTTGGGCTGGCGTGTTGGTGTCATAGGTGAGGCGTGGGGTCTGCAGGTGTCATGGTAGTGGGAACTCTGGGGGAAGAGTTAGAGAGGAGACCAGACCAAGAGAGGAAGGTCAAATCTTTGATGCAGTGAGTTTGATTTTGTTTGTTTTCAGATAAACTGAAAGCAAAAAGAAAGAGACGCTTCGGGTCTCTGCTAAGACTGCAGAGAAAGTAGAAACTGCCACAGGCGGCATTTTAAAGTATCAGATTTAGACTAACAGGAAAACTGACATCCCACTGGAGTCTGACAGCCTGATCTGTCATGCCCAGAAGACGAAAATAATTATCTTTCCAGGTAAAGACAGAGAGAGAGGGGAAAGAGCAGAAGTCTAGAATAAGGAACCGATCCACCTGCAGACACACACACAGTTCCATTTCCCTAATTCTTGGAAATCGCAAACACCTCTCCCTGCTGGACAAGCATGGGACTGAGGCTCCCAGTCTGCCCTTTTGGGGTGAGGGGGCACGGTGGGGTCTTGTCACCGGCCACGGCTGCTCTCAATTCCTGGCCCCACCCTCAAAACACCCAACATTCCTCACCATGCGCCCTGCCAAGAGTTTCACATGCATTACCAGACCTAAGCTGAAAGGCCCCAGAGAAGTCAGGGCTAGTCCTTTTCTGCCCATTTAGCAGATGGACGAACCAAAGCTTAAGAGAAGTCACTGGACAGTAGGCGAAGTGTGTGGTACGGATACTTGGACTGGCTGTCAGAAACAAGTAGCTCAGGTTACACCAGAGGAAAGGAAGAGAGGCCAGGGCAACGAAGATTCAACATTTATCCCCGCATGTATGTGAGTGTACAAAGGGCTCAGCCTGGAACCGTATAACTATTAAACACATCAGCAAAAAGAGAAGATATTTTCAGGACTCAGAAGAGAAACGACTGCTGTATGAACCCAAGTAACAGTGAAACTGACAGGGCCTTTGGGAAGCCAACAAACGCGACTACGGTTTTGGATCCTTTTCAGTCCCTAAACTGGAACAGCTGGATGCATGCATCAGTTTCTAAGCTAATAAAAAAAACCGAAGCCCTTCACAGAAATTCAGTGATTTCACTTGGCAAAGGACTGAAGACCCAAAGATTCATTTTAAATTAAAATATACAAACCAGACAGTGTTAGGTTACCACTGGGAGCCGATGGTTAAAAAAAAAAAAACTTAAAATGAGGAGAAAGTGGAAGAATGTTTTGGAGTCTCTTAATTTCTAAAGTAAAACATTTAAAGGTGTAAAAAATTGTCAAGAGTCAAGGAGTTCCAAAGCCGCCCCTGCAGCTGGTGTGTATTGGCCCAGTGCGAGGGCCAGTTTCCACTGATTGTTGAACTATCTCTTTTCCTGGGAGCTGGATCCAGCCCCAACCTCCCATAAGAGAGAAATTTTATCTGAGCCAAATGTAGGCAGAGGAATTAGCTTCCTTGGACTGGAAGATCACATTTATTTATGCAAAGCACAATGAGAATGGAGATGTTTCTATGTCTGTCTAGAAACAATACACTAAAATCAGCCCAACTTGGTTTGGAACAGGACATGCTAACCAAATTTCTTGTCTCGTAGTAAGAACTTTGTTGGTTTTTTTTCTTTAAAATATTTTTAATATGGACTCAGCCTGCAGCTTTACACTCAAAAAAAAAAAAAATCTAACCTCATTGAATCATGAATTCTCAGAAAACTCCCTGGAGCGATAAACTCTCCACTATTACAATTTGGCAGCTCCTCTTTCCAGACCACAGATCTGAATGTAATTAAGCAGCGTGCGAAGGCACCAGCACCAAGACCTGCACAGCTCAAACTCAGCTAGAAGTTGGAGTTTCGTATCTTCCCTGCATTCTGTAGTTTGCCTGATTGCATGAAAAACTTTCTGAGCCAGGCCCAGTGACACAGGTCTATAAGTATTAGCATTCTGAAAGGCTGTGGCAGAAGGATTGCAAGTTTGGGCTAAGCGTGGGCAACTTAATGAGTTAGTGAGCTACATTCCCAGCCCAGCACCCCCAGCACATTTTCATGGGCTGGGAATGTAGCTCACTGCAAAGGAGGCTCTAGCCACAGTTCCACAAATAAATAAATAAATAAATAAATAAATAAATAAATAAATAAATAAAAGTAACGGTACGCACAGTACACTGACACCAACTAGCCAACCTGCCCAAGTCCTGAATTTATTTAGAAAGCAGAATGATACCTTCATTTCTCAAAGGAAGCCAAGATACTGTCAGCACTAAGCAACTGGACATGTTCTGATGGAGGCTTCATGTTTCTTTCATGTGTAGGGAAGGGAGATGGATATAAGGAAGGTCATGAACATGAAATAGCTCTTTGTAGTGGTATGAAAACACTTTCAAATATAAAACTTCATTTGTTTTATTTACAACACCTTGTGAGGTAGGCAGGACAGATAATAAAAACAACAGGCAGAATAACCACGAAGCTGAGACACAGAAAAGTTAAGCCACTTGTGCAGAGTCACGGCCAGGTAACAGTGAGCCAGATGCCAGGACATACCACATCCTTTTTTCCCCTTAAAGAATGACAGTAGGATTGGGGGTAAAGCCCTTGCCCAGAATGTGTAAAGCCCTGGGTTTGATCCCCAGTTCCACAAAAAAAGACAGGAAAATAACTTCTAGACTTATCAATAGAAAACCAACATCATTTCAAACTTCCATAGATAGTTTTAAAACTTGTTTTGGGTAAGAATAAGTATATACATAATATCTGTGCTCATCTTAAGTCAACATATATCGGTAAATTTTTAACTTTCTATACACAAATGCATGTACACACACACACACACACACACACACACACACACCACTCTAGCCACCATTAAGGATGCAAGGCACTTCCACGATCCTTGTGCCTGTTCTAAGCTGGTCCTGACCTGAAGATAGCCATAGCCACTTTTCTGACTTTTCTCACCACATACTTCTCATCTAATTCTGAAGTTTACACAAACAGAATCTTGCAAGGTAAACTTGATTTTGCCTGGATGCTTCCGTCAGTGCAATGCCTGTATGACCTATGAGCAGGTATATATATAGCATTTTACTTATCCACTGGATAAGGGTAGTTGGAATTGTTTTTATCAAGTTTTTGATACTGTAAAGAATGTTACTATGATCATTCTTATGTGTATCTTTGGGTGAACTTTCTTCCAGTGCACCATAAAGTTGCTAGATTATAGGACAGGCATGTCTTTGTTGGTAAAGTATAATGCTGTTTCCTTAAGTAGCCTGATCAATGTACACTCTCACCAGCACTGAGAATCCCAGTTGCTCAAACCTTTGCCAACCCTTGGCATTTGTCAAATTTTTAGCCTCTCTAGAAGACAATGAAGTAGAATTTCATTGTATTTTGCAGATCTTTTTATAAATAAATTTTCTGGCCATTTGTTTGAAGGGTTTGTTCAAGTTTTTTTTTTTTTTTTTGACCATTTTAAACATTGGCTTATGGTGTTGAGGATATAACTCAGTGCTAAAGCTCTTGCCTGGCATTTGCAAGATCCTAGATTTAATCCTCTGCTTTGTGAGAGGCAACAGAGAGAGAGAGAGACAGACGGACAGACAGACAGAGACAGAGACAGAGAGAATTAGCTTATGAACCTTTTCTTTTTCATATAGACACTCTTTGATAGTCTATGACTTGAAGACATAGTCTAAACTTTAGTGAAAGCAAGCTAAAATTTCTTTCTGTGATGGTTATAGTCAGATACTTCCTATGGTTTCTCCTAAAATAATTAGTTCTCAAAATTTTAGGTCTCAGAACTCATTTGTACTCTTAAAAATTATTGAAGACCACAAAGAGTTTTCATGTGAATTTGTTTAGTAATGTTTACCATATTATCAATAAAATAGAAAATGTACATATATCTTTAATTTACTTAAAGAAAAATCAAGCTCATTACATAACACAGATATGTTCCATAAAAAATTTTAAAAACAAACCACAATTGTGAGAAGAGTGGCATTGTTTTACTTTGCAGCAGTCAATTTAATGTCTTCCCTAGCAAACAACAACGGGATCCCTGTGCGGGGTTCTGCATTCACCCTGCACAGTATGTTTTCTTGAAGTATGTGAAGAAAATCTAGTCTTACAGAAACAGATAGCTGGAAGGGTAAGAGCTTTTCAGTAGCCTTTTCAGGGAACTGTGGCTACTCTTCTTTGCTACTGTACCAAGCCTAATTGTGGAATTTGAAATTGTCAGTGAACCTGTCACGCTTTAGGTCATTGAGAGTCACTGGTCTCCCCGGCACTTCAGTAGGTCTATTTACCCAGGCATGATTTTGAAACAGCACATCTTAGCCATTTGGAAAATACTGGTCAACCAAATTATCTGAGCCTACCAAACATCTGCATACTTCATTACATGATTATTCACAAGCACGTATACAATAGAATATACTTATCATCACTGCTTACCTCATCAAAGAAGCCTCCTTGGGAACCTCTCAAGCTCATACTAGTATCAGATACTATAATGGGCTCCTTTCATTCATGCTTGAAAGAATGTCAAATATCTAGAGCCTGAGAAAACCACGGGTTTCAGTCATTTTTTAGATAAAAATAACATTATATTAGAAAATATCAACCCTATTTTCTACCACAGTTCAAACAACACTCATGCTTTTGCCTGAACTCATCATCATGCATTGTCTGGGAGCAAAAGTGCTCTATGTTTGCTTTCCACAGGGCTCTAGAACACATGATATAATGTTAAATAAGAATATTAGAAGGAAATGGATCCAAGAGCCAAGGTCTAATCAAAGTAGTAAGTTCTGTGGCTTCATCAGGGGCGTTCAGTGGTGAACTGGTTGGTTTTCTTCTCTTTGATTATCAAGAATCAGTGACTATTAGTGCAGTGGCAGTGCCACTGCCTGGGTCTGTTCTCAGGTGCCAGTAGTTTTACCTCTCACTGCTTTTGCACCTTCAGTGCAAATGTCGACACAAAACCTTTTTCTACCCTGTCATTCATCTTGGAGCCTTTTATATCATTATTTTTGTGCATTTTGTAAGAGGGACATCCATTTATACTTTGTCTTTTGAGCTTGGTCTATTTCACTGAGGATTATTAACTTAAGGCAGCCCCATTTTTGTTCAAAACCTTCATATCTGTCTTTCCTTATGGTTGCATAGTATTCCATTGTGTATAGGTACCATATCTTCTTAAACCATTCCTGTATGGATGGGCAGGTGGGTTGTTTCCAGAATTTGGTTGTTATGAATTGTGCTGCTATAAACATGGATATGCATCTGTCTTTTTCGTATGTTGACTTTATTTCTCTTGGGAAAATGCCCAGTAGAGCAGCAGCTGGATCAAATGGAATTTTTATTCTCAGCTCTCTAAGGAATCTCCAGATTCTTTTTTCCCTGCACCTACAGATTTAGGGGCTGGAGGAATGGCACAGCAGTTAAAGCGCTTACCTGACAAGTATAAGGCCCTGAGTTCAATTCCCCAACAGCACATAAAGGTGGGCGTGGAGGGACATACCCTGTAATCTCAGCACTTGGCAAACTGTGGCAGATGGATTGCCACGAGTCCAGGGCCAGCATGGGCTATGTAGTGAGTTCAGGAACAGCCTGGCCTATAGAGCGAGACACCGTCTCAATTTTTTCTTTTTTTTTTTTTTTTTTACAGATTCAGTTTAACTAAGACAATGCAAACTTTTTGCTTAATCTTATATCCATTTTGGCAAATTATATTCTTCAAAAGTTTTGTCCAATTCATCTAAGTCACCTGTATTATTAACATAAGGTTGTAAATAATAATCTCTTATGTTTCCATAAAAATTTGTTTTGTGATGTCCTCTTTTGCCTTCATCTCATTGGTAGTTTATCATTTCTCTCCTTTTCCTTATCAGTCCTGCTATATTATCTTCTTTTTAATTTCTTTAAAAATCTTTGTTATCAATCCCAGGATTCATCTTTAGTTTTCTCTGTAAAATATATGCTTTGTTTTGATTTCTATTGTTTTTCCTTTAACTCTTCTGTTGTTTCTTAAATGTATAATTTACTTTTTTGGCATCTAGATATGGAAGTTTAAATCACTGATTTTCAAATTCCCTTTTTAAATACTGAAATCAGTAACATTTTCTGAGACTTCAGTTACACCCTACAAGTTTTATTTTCCATGTGGTATTGAAGGCTGAGCCTACCACCTCCACACCAAGTTACATCTCCAGTCCTTTTATTTATTTTTTAAAAGAAAGAATCTCGCTAAGTCACTGAGTTGCCCAGGCTGGGCTCAAACTAGTGAATCTCCTCTGTTAGCTTCCCAGAGTGCTGAGATGAAAGGGATGTGTCATCTTATCTGCCTATCCCACAAGTTTTGATGTGTTATTTTTTCATTCAAGACATTATCTAGACTTTAGCATAATTTATTTTTTTGATCAGCAGGTAACCTGAAAGTATGTTGCAGAATTTTGGAACATTCATAAATCCTCTGCTTACTTTTTCCCCCTCAACTATCGTTTGATTTTACTTTTATCTCCAAGTTCTGTGCTTCAGTCGTCTTTGATTTCCATTTTTTTGAAATTCATGGTATATTAGTTCTTTTCTTATGTGGACTGATGTTCATGCCCATGTTAAAAAATCTCAATAAAGACATAGTGAGATACAAAAAAAACTTATAATAGATAAATCTTGGAAGAAACCAATATGCCCAACTACAAATGACTCAATAAAGAAGATAAGGCATATATACACAAGAGTATTACTCTGCCATAAAGAATCACACATTTGAGTCATTTTGTAGGTAAATAAATGCACATTGAGACTATTGTGCTCAGTGAAATGAATCACACTCAGAAAATTAAATATCATATAGTTTCTCTAATATGAGAAAAGCAAATCACCAAAAATGTAAGAGATTTGGAAGTAAGAAGATGGATTTTTTGGAGAGGAAAAAGAAAGTGGGGAGGTGGAGGTAAGAGGGGAGAAAGGGGAATGGGATGCAATATTAAAAATAAAATTAAAAACAAGTTTTCTTTAAAAAATTTTGTGATATTTGCTAAATGGCCCTGAATGTGGTATATTTATTCTCCTATGTTAATTTTGAAAGGAAAATGTTCTTAGCATTTGTTGGGTTCATAGTCAAACCTTCTAATTTTAAACTTTATTTTGAGACATGGTGTTGGCAAATTGCTTTAAATTTTATTTTGAGACATAGTCCCGGTAAGTTTCCCAGCCTACCCTTGAACTTGCAATCCTCCTGGCTCAGGATTCTGAATAGTAGAATTATAAGCATGTATCACCATACCTGGCCCAAGGTTTTCTTAAATATGATTGCTTTAATTTATTCTTTTATTCTAGTTGTTACATTGGGATTGATGGCCTGGCACAGCTACTATACTTGAAAGTGAATGCCTCCCAAACAGTTTTTCAGTTTTTTCCTAAAACATCTAAGTTGGAAAGTTAACTAAATAATAAAAGAATGCAGCTCTTATATCTTATACATTAATTTTAGGGAGACAGAATTAAATACAGTGATGGCATTTTTACCACTGTGTCCTCTTACTGGCACATTTGTCTGGGAGGTAACAGGCAATAATAGAAAGAATATTTAATGCTTCATAGTCAGAAGACTGAATGTTATTCCAAACTCCCAAGAAGCCAGGACAAGGAAAATACTGTGAGCTTTAATTTCCTGGAGTACATGTGTGAATGAATACCTTGGTTCTGACTTTCCTTTTTGAGGACGAAGACCAGGCTTAAGTGTTATCAACCCCTGAGTATCTGCTGCCCAGGGCTCTGAAACATACCACTTCTCCCTTCTTCTTCATCTAAGTATCTGAATTCTTGGTTTAACATTCTCTTATCATTTGTACATCAACAGTCTGTACTTAGACACTCAACTTCACTACATGTTTAACTAAACTGACAAGGGACGCGGTACTGCAAGAGCTAACTTTTATCACTAAGTTCTGTGCTTCACTATAAAACATACAGAAGAAAACCTAAATGAAATAATATCTATATACTCAACCAGAGATGAGCTTCCAATTTTACCTTTTTTAGTAAGTACAGAGACATACAGTTTGTTCTAACAACACAGATCTGCTCTTAAGTATGATTTAAGGTCGGCTGATTCGGAACACAAACCCTACAGTAACATGCCACAGGACTACTTTCAAACAATTGGCAAAACCTACAGATTTTGTCAATACAATATTTCATTATGCACAGGTAGGTTAGAAGGGACACATGCAATGATCAGAAAAAAACAGAATTCACAATGCAAAAAATGCAAAGTTTATTTTCTTAAATAAAATACTATATCCATATCTATACAAATAATTATTACAACCATTAAAATGTTACATTTAACGATAAAAATTTCAAAACTTTAAACAAGAGCATGGTTCAGAATATTCACACCCTAAAACAATGCATTTGTAAAAAGATGTCAAAATAAACAGGACCTATTCTTATTTACAACTGTAGGACAATCCTGATCATATTATACATATCTGCTCTGGATTCCATTACAAAACAAATTAGTTTCCATTAGAATTATAAACCAGGTGATTTACAGTAATAGGACACAGTGCACAGCAGACCTTGCTGGCATGATAATAGATACAAATATTATACTGTTGAAGCAGTAAAATTATTTTTTCCTGGTGAGTGGCCTACAGCAAGCTTCCCACCTAGTGTATCTATAAATTATTTGTGAAGGTAATTACGTTGTCAGATTTTTCAATTTTTTTTTACCAAAATGAAAATATATATATGTGTGTGTATATATATACATATATAACCTGCTGAAAGTGGAAGCAAATCTTTTCTTCACAGTAACACAGCTGCAGCATCATAAGCAACACTGTCTGGTCCCTTTCTTCTTAGAAGATCAACAGTTTAACTCCCCATAAACTTTACCACCACCATCAAGTCCAGCGTCTCAGTGACCTCACAGGTGAAAATGATTTTAAGACTTCAGGGTGGGAGGGCAGAGAGGTCTCAAAAAAGTGAAGGGATTTAAATTAATCAGATATTAAGTTTCTAAGATTGAATGGTTCAGCCATTAAGTTGACATGACAGCATATCATATAGCTGTACATACAACTGAAAAAATCATGATTTAAAAAAAAATCTCTATTATATTACAAATGAAGTTCTGTGTCTCATGAAATCTTTAATGATGGATTATTCAGTCATCCCAAATAATACCAATTGGAGTATCATGCCCAACATTTTCAACCTAAGTTAACTCATGATTATGAGTATCTGACCACAGACATATGTTTGATTAATGTTGACATTTTACGCAAATACAGAAAAAAAGATGCTGAAAGACCACCACATATAAGCTCTGTGTTTAAAAGGAGTCTTGCTATTAACTATTCTTTTTACAAGATCAGCTTCAAAGATGGCTCAGATAATGATAAGGCAACAGTGAGAAACATCAGCTGTACTTGTCTTCTAGGATGCGTCTGACTACCCAGCATGCACCATCCCGGCTGGTCTTTTGCTATAACAGAGGAGTGGGCAAATGATATGTTCCATTATCTGGTCTAAGGACCAGAGGCACAGTTTCAGGTAAAGTGCAGTGCCAGGACAGAAGCATGCGAACCTAACTAGAAGCTCTACATCCAACAAGGTCCCCAACGCTTTTTCCCTGCGTATCTGGACTGCTGAAGTCTAAACTTGGTGATGCCACAGACTCTAGCAGAAACACGTTTCTCTTTAGTAGAAACCAACACAGACAGAACAAAGAATCAAGTTAAGCCAAAAAAAGGGAGTGGGGGAGGGCCTTTTCTGTAGAACTTCGGGGATGGAAAAGGAAAAATGCTTTAAATTTGCATACTGATATTATAAAATCACTCAGAGATTAAGTCTACACTACCATACTGGTCATTAGCTACTTCTGTTACCTTTTAGATTTACATAGCTGTAGGACCATTACCTCCAGGCACAGGCAGCATATGTCTAGACAAAAGAATTACAGTGACTTCTAGGCTCCTGAGAGTATCAACCCAAAGCCATTCATTTTGGTACCAACTTTACCTATTCTTCATTCTACCATGGGGAAAAACAAGCTCACCAAAGAGTAGACCTATGTGGCACACTAAAATGTTTTAGGTCAATTGTGAGCTAATAATTTTTCAAGGAACTGTTGTTGCTTGCCCCTTAGGCGAAGAAGAGACATAGTAGTTCCAAAGGCTAGACATCAGAAATCGTTGATCTAAGAATCAGATTCACTACCACACACTGATCTAACAGATGGTGGGTCCAATAAATGTCTCAAGGAAAAGGAGAAACTAATCAGCTAAGGAAATCAGCAGGCTGCCTGTCACCTATTTCAGTTGGAGAAGAGGGAAGAAAGAAGATGGAAGGAGAATCCATCTATCAAAGGAAGGACAGAGTTGAGAAGATGTCTTTATTCTTTCTTAAAATGTTTAATTTTGTTCCCACTAAAATATATTTTCACTTTTTTTAAGAGTGTAAGTTTTAGCCTTTCCATGAAAATGTGTTAGAAGGCAAGAACAAGGCAAATCAAAATGTTGAAATAACTTTTACTTTACAAAGGTTGATTTTAAGAAGTTGCTCTTCATTGCAACCTAAGATCAACTAAACATTGAAATTCAACATAATCCCAATATGTGACTGAAAATTGCTGCAAAGAATATTCCTTATCCACTATTTCCACAGTTCATGTATGTTCAATGTGGAAATCTCATGCCTCTCTTGGGATGCTATCTCTGGTAGCCCAAAAAGTCTTGGCATAAAGACAAAAAATAAATTTCCTTCAGTGATATAAAACATGCATTTCAAAGCAACCTATAGTTTCCAAATCTTGGGAAAAAAAGACCAAAATGGATTTATTTCAGCTATGATTGACATATTTAACAAACTCACTGACAGTTTATATGTGAAGAGAAACCTGAGATTTCTCACGTATTAGAACTTACTGTTAAATGCTGAGGAATCAAAAACTTTATCTAACCCAGTTTATGTGGTCAATAATGCTGAGAAATGACTTAATGTCTCCCTTATGACCCAGACATATTGTATTTCAATGTTGCAAAGTTATGAGCAGATATGGCTTAACTTTAGCCATATTAGCAAGACAAGAATAAAATCAAATTTACTGTAACCAAAGCAGGATTGCATTTTCTACCATTCCTTTACCAAACATTATATCCAGATGTCACTAAGAACTATGTAACAAATTTCCTCCCCCAAATCATGTAGCTTATTAAATACATAATACTGTTGAGTACTCATATTTTTGTATTAAATAAGAGCACTATGTTGAGAACAGTTTCAGAATTGAACCTATGACATGATCTCTAACACATACGTTTTACCTCTATAAGATAATTAGAGCTACATGTAAGCAAGAGCTCAATAATCTGCACTTTTTTCTTTAGATAGTAAAATGAGCTTTATCGAGCCTCTTTAACATTAGTGTTATATTCTTGGAATGAAAGCTCTGAAAAATGCAAAATGCTATCTCTAAACATACCTGAGCAGTAAAATATAATTAATGCAAAAAAACCTAAAAGTAACAAAACTCTGCAACTCAGTGTTCAAACTGAGCATCTTAACCGGAGAGTAGAGGTACAAGCCTATAGGCACAGCTACTCAAGAGGCTAAGGCAGAAGAATCACTTGAACCCAATTTGACAATAGCTTGAGCAAAACAGCCAGACACTGTCAGGAAAAAGAGGGACAAAGACAGACAGGAAGAGAGACGAAGGTTAGAGAGGGAGGAGGAGAGAGGGATACATAGGCAGAGAGGCAGAGAGAGAGACAGAGAGAGACAGAGAGAGAGAGAGAGAGAGAGAGAGAGAGAGAGAGAGATACATTCTTCTTAGCCTACCATCTAATCATATCTAGCAGTCTCCATACCAAAAGTCAAATGTTACTGTGATGTGTGGGTGACAGAAACAGAGGAAAACTGAGAGGAGAGAATGAATTATCAAACACATAGGGAACTGCCCTTCTTGAAATTGGCAATCAGATCTTTCAAGTACAAATAAAAAGCTGAATGTCAAAGCTTAAAACTCAGCTGAGAGAACCGAAAAGCAGCTAGACTAGTGCTTCTAGTGCTTCTTATTCTCAGTAGGAAGTTCCAGCCGCTGAGTTCATTCATTCTCTTACATAACTTATTCACAATCCTCTCTTGTTCTTCACCAAGACCTTTCAGAAGGGAGGCAAAACAGGTTTCTATTCTTCACACTATTTTAATTTATTGATCTATTTTTGCCCCAAGTAAGGCTGCTTTAGTTGGCAGCAGAAACAGACAGCGATGTGTGGTGAGAACAGCTGCAGATGCACAAGCAGCCTTTCTGCTGGCTCTTTAGAAGAGGTATGCACTGGAGGTAAATGCTCTGACTAGGCCGCAGGAGGCTTCCTTAGGATGGACAGAAACATGTTGGTCCCTAGGCTCACTTCTTTAACATAGTAGACAAGACAATCCTATGCATCTCTCCCACCTTATCCTGTTTTTTTTTTTTTTTTTTTTTTTGGCAGAATATAACAAAAAGTCACAGGCTTACTAAAAGTAGTATATACAACTGTTATCTTAGTTTTTTAAGTCTTCAAATTTCAATATACGTGTTTAAAACTTATCATTAACTTCAAAAGAGTTTTCCTAGCCCATATCAAGTTTTCCTATGATTTTAACAGGTTTCAACTTCCCATTTTCACATAGCAGGCCTACTACCTTTTCAAATTTCATTTGCTTTTAATTCAGAGATAAAATTATATGTATTTATCATGTACAACATATTCTAAAGTATTTATACATTATGGAATAGTAAGAACTACTTAATAGCTTAAAATCTGTCTGTGTTCAAATATACTCTCACACACTCACATATCCATAGGGACAAATATATGGGCTGCGTTTCTTTTTTGTTTGTTTTTTAGTTTGCTTTTGCTTTTTTTAAAGCACCATTTTACATTTACCATTAAGAAAAATAATGAGCAAAGCCATCTTCTCATTGTATTTCTGTTACGAAGGGTAATAAACCAATATACAATGTCATATTTAAAATATAAATATCAGTAAATGAAAATAGTGAGGGCTTAAAATTCTTCAGAAATATTTCCAATGTAAGGCTCAAATAAATATGTAGATTCCAAACACACTACTTACTGATAGAAAAGAAAGAACACTAAACCAAACCTCAACTGAGAGTGGAGATGTAGCTCAGTGGTAGAATACTTGCCTAGCATGGGTAAGGCTTTGAACTTAATCCCTTGCATTGAAACAAAACAAAAACCCACTTCAACTGATAAAAGTGATGAAACACCAACCAGTCATTAACTAAATTCATGTAAAATTCTAAAATATAACTACTTTTATCTGTATAGCCTCCTCCATAATCCAAGTACAAAATACAGAACATTTATATACTTCACTTTTTAGGTCTATTTTTAAGGCTAATTGTCTAGGGAAGACTTTTGCTTTAAAAGATCTTGGCACATTCAAGGGTAATACAAGTCCCTCCCTTGAAGAACAAGACATAGAATTCAGATAATTTGTGAAAATTATAATGAAGAAAGACTTCTCTACTTAAACTAAACCCTCGGAATGAATGATTAAACCAGTCACTTGGTTGTCAAATTCAATTCAAAATCAATGCAACAACTACCTGGTGTGAGAAACTATTTTAGATGTTGACAGTAGACAGCATCTGGTTATGAGTAGTCATGTTTTTCTCAAGTTGCTTTTCATTTTGGATAGCAACTCAACTATCTTAACCGCTTTAAAAATTATCAACAATCAAGTTTTAAATATTAACCCCTTCCTTCTACCCAGCATATGCCAAGATGATTTTCCTTAACTTCTAGTTAACTAGTATTTAGGATATAAAGTTACAAATCAAAATTAGAAATGTAAATATGCTTTGAAGATAAAAAGTACACTGTGTAGTTAAAAATGAAGATAATTTGTTTTTGACAAATTTGTATAATAATAATCTCTGACATGGCTTCCCTAACATTCACAAGATAACTGAAGATTATATAAACACAAAGAAACACATACACAATCTCTCTCTTCATGTACATATATGTGTATATGCACAAATAAGTACATCTGTAATCTCACCCACTACTTTTATGTTTAGCTTATCTAAACAGCTGAACTGCAATCATGACCTAAAATATGGCTTATGTTGTGGGCAGGTCTGTTTGAGGACTGCTTGGAAGAGTCAGAAGAAGAGGAATTTGCTATTGTAAGCAAAGGTGACATTGCTGAGCCATCAGGAAGAGCTGTTGCTATTTCTGGAAACAAAGATGTCATATTAAAATTAGATAAGTGAGAGTTGGTCATATGCATTGGTGGCATATCTGGGAGAAGAGGAAAACTTGGTTGAGCAAAGCCAACAGGTCTGGGAGGAGATAAAATTGATCCAAATCGGTTATTTAGACTTCCACTGTTTACCTTCTCTGTGCTAGGATTTGAGAACATTTGGTTAGAAAAGTATGGGATTGAAATATCATTAGACAGTGTAGGGTGTGCAGGAGAATATGGGGGGTAGAAGGAGGGGAGAGTATTTTGGGGATCTACTGGAATGAGGGCTGGAGTTCGGGTGGCACTAGGCTGAGTAACCTGTGGAATGAAAGAAGTATTAGCATTTATTGGTGGATTCATGCCACCCTCAGGAATAAAAGGAAAGCCAAAATTTTGTGATAACGAATGCTGGTCAGGACCTGAATTATCATTAGGTACTTGTGAGCTTTCAGGCATGAAACGAACAATACTTCCTCTCTTCTCTGTAGCAGGTTGTTGACGTCCAAGAATCATACTGCCACTAGTAGAAAGAGGAAGATGAGGAAGACTTGGATCAAAGACATTCGTATGTCTTTGGTTTCCAGAACGATTCCTTTCAGGTTGACGAATTTTGGAACCACTGCTATCTTGCAGGGGATGCCTTGATCTCTGGGGAACTGATGCATTACCTTGACGTACAGGAGGCCCTTGGTCAGCATTTCCATGAGACACAGATGGGTGAGGCAGAGCTGGCCTTGCAACCCCATGCATGTTGGTTGTGACAGGGGGGTTCATGTGACCCTTGTTCCCATGACTATCAGTAATCCTCATAGCATTAGACTTCTGTACAGAAACATTGGGACTTGTGTTTCGACCCTGAATGTCTCCTGAGGAAGAGGAACTTGAAAAAGGAATATTCAAGGTGCTGTTCCTGGTGTTAATTGCACCTAAAGACATGTCACAACTTTCCCGATTCTGACTCTCACTTTCTCTTCTAATATGAACACTTTCATGAGTTGGGGGACAATTATATTCAATTGCAGAGGCTGGACCACACTGTGTATTCCTCTGATGCTCTGAGAGAGATCTCTGGCTTCCGATGACTTGATCACCAAGGTGAGGTGCAAGCAAACTCTGCATGAAACTTTGGTGACATGTATTTTCACTATCCCTTGGTGGGACAGCATTTCCAGGTGGGATGCCCTGAACTGGTGGATAAGGCAATCGCTTCTGACGGTCAATTTGTGGTGGCCCAGAGTTTTGACTAATTCGAAAACCTTGGGACTGCATACTCCTCAATGATGACACAGGGTTACCTATTTCATTATTTCTTGAAGATTGCACTTCAAAATTAGTCTGAGGCTGCTGACCAGCTCCACTTGGTTTAAATGTCTGGCAATCAGAAAGGCGGATATCCGAGGCAACAGTATGATCCACACGACTCTGCATATTATGAATAGCCAAGCTCTTATTTCTGGGAACATCAAGATAGCTTCTCATTTCAAGCTGATCTGAAACTCTGGAACCTTGAATTGATATACCCATTCTTTGCTCTGAATTAGAAGATGTCTTCCCAATGAGTGCCTCAGCTGAGTAACTTGAAACTCGATTTCTCTCTGGTCTGTGTGGAGTGCAGGCCATGTCTGAAGATCTAGTCACAATACTTGGCTGGGACACCATTTGCGGCTCTAAGCCTCTTGATGTCAAAAGCCTCTGCATTGGATTATGCCCAGAGACATGTTCAGAAGAAAGCCCTGAACCCTGCTGTCTGCTTCCGACATCCTGCTGCTGGTGCATGATATCCTGGCTGAGATGGTTCTGGGGGTGGCTGTGGTGGTTCCGGCTACTTGAAGGGTTTTCACACCCCTTCTCTGGCTGGGAACTTCCAAAATGCTGCTGCATCTGTTGCTGCATCTGTTGATGGTGGGGATGTGGCTGACCACTCTTGGGTCGGGATTGGTCAGTTCCATGGTGCTTTGGTTGTAGGGAAAGCTGAGAGGCCTGAGTGCCTGGAACAAGAGTTCTCTTTTTTTGCATCTGAACTTCCTGTTGCAGAGTTCTCTGTTGGTGCACATTATGGGGTTGGGAGTGGACAGCACTCTCTGCATGAGGTACATGATGCTGCAGTTGATACAAGTGATGCCTATCTCTTAACTGCCCTGCTTGCTGTTGCTGCTGCTTGATGTAGAGATGGTTACTGTGAAGGTGAGATACTCCTTGAGGAGGAACATGCTGCTGCAGGGCCTGGAGATGTTGACTTGCTTGGGTTTGCTGCTGCTCAGCAACTGAAGGCTGAGAACTACACTGAACTTCACTTTGCCTCAATGCAGGAGCCACAAAGTTGTTACTAGGTGGAAATAATCGTGTCAGGCCATCTCCATGAGCTGTGTTGCTAACAGGTACAACTGAGTTTGAAGAGTTAGAAGGAATCTGACTAACCATCATTTGAGCTTGGTCAGAAATGCTATCTGCAGCTCGGCTCATCAGGGACATATTTTCAAGCCTGAGAGGGGCTGGTTGACAATGCTTTTGACGTTTGGCTGACGACAGTAAGATGTCATCTTGAACAGCACGCTTTGCAGAGTCTTTACGGCTTTCATGGCCTGGCTTTAAGAGGGTCTCTTGAATCTGTGAATTTGGTATGGTACTAGCCATAGTATTTAGCTGTTCTTGGGAATATTCTGTCATCAGAGATGGTTCAGGAGGCTGGCTGCCATAGGAGCTAGATGAAACAGTCAGATTCACCGTCGTAGGAACAGATGTTTGCTCTGAAGTTTGGGATAAACCAGCACAGCTGACCAGAGGATGGGTGATACTGCTCTGATGGATAAGATTATTCACACTTAAACTGGTGAGGCTTGGTGGCTGAGAAGTAGATGCCTGCAAAGAGGTATTTGATGTTTTAATTCCTAGAGAACAACTTGGCTTTTCAAGGGGCCTGTCTACTGTTACTTCAACTGAATCTTGAGAGTTAAATTCATTTGATGTTGTTTCTGCCTGTCCTGTGCCATTCTCTTTAGGGATCTGTGATTTGAAAGGCTGGTCTCCCTCCAAAGATGATGCCTCAGAAGTCTTTGAAGTCACCTCCCTTAGGTCAGCCTGGATGCCAACTCTCCCCTTCTCAATATTCTCTTGGTCAAAAATAGCTCTGGCTGCAAGAGCTACTATATCAGTTTGCTCTACAAAGGTACAGCTGTCACATGTATTAGTTGTTGCACTGCTAGTCACATCTTCTCTAGTTGTTTCAGGAAGCATGGATGCAACTGAGAAGCTATGACTACTGCCAGAGCTGGTTGACATGGGAGAGTCAGCCTGCCTACTGGTGAGCAAAGACCCATTCATAACCTCTTGGTCTGGGAGGCAGGAGTGTTGCTGTGGTGGGTCTCTATCATCATTGTTCATCAGTAATAATTCCTGTTTGGGATGCAAATCAACACTGGAATCAACTATCTTGGGATTTTCTGAAGAAAAATCAGGATGACCAATCTGGACTGGAAGAGATGACTTCTGAGGGTCTTTTTCTTTAGCAAGATCAGATAACAATGTAGTTAAACCTTGCCCCTTTAGGAGACCCGAGGCTTGCACTGTCTCTGATGAATCTTGCTCAACTCTGCAAGGTTCTGTGATGATTTCTACCTCAGAAACACAGTCAGTACTTGTAGTGCTTGTGGTGGATGATAAACCAGAAACCTGAGAGACCAAAGTATGGGGATCACTTGGAATCAACACAGTGGCTGAAATGCAGGATTTGGTAGCATCTGACAGTGCTAAAGTGGTTGGTGGTTTATCCTGAGATGTCTCTCGTTGCAAAGGAGGCACAGAGTCTTTGGATTTTGTTGGGGCCGCTGCCAAGTGTTCACATGTTAAAGATTGTTGGTGAGGTGAGCTAGACTTCTCTGCTGACTTAGATTTGGATACAGACTCGGGTATTACTGATTCAGCATTTAGAACATCCAGAGAATGTGAAGCAGAAACACTCACACTATTTGCTTCAGACATAGTGACAGATGGTGGGACGACAGGGAGGCTTTCCAGCAGTCCAGTACTACATGGTGGCTCTGCAGAGCCTTCAATTCTGGGGCAGTCTGACTTGCCCAGATCTCTGACTGGATTCAGAGGACATGTTGGTTTGCTAGCTGCTAAGTGTTTCTTGGCACTTGACTTCTTATTTAATCTTTTTGATTTCATGATTGGTGGAAAACAAGCAATGGTGTTTAATGAAGAAGTAGTCACAAGATTGCAAGTACCGGGTAGTGTGATTGAATTCTCTGTTGCCATGGGAGGTGCTACACTTGTTGTCAATGAAACACAATTAGTTAGAGTGGTCTGACTACTTGCAGCAGTTTGAGGATTGGCAGGCTGGCTAATAGACAGCTGTACACAGCTTTGCCCAGCCATCTGAGATATGCTTTGATTGAGGCTGGCCAAAGCACCAAATGTATTCAGGGCAACATTGGTATTTGGATCTTCGCTGGTGGTGGGTTGAATAATTTGCATAGGGGTTTGATTTGTAGTTCCTGATGAAGACATCACAGGCTGCAAAGCAAAAAGCTGTCCATTTAAAGAAATGGTCTGAGGCTGTTGTTGGTTTGACACAGTAAAAGAAAAAGTTTGTGTTGAATTAGATGTTGATAAAGATGAAGGTCTTGGCAATATGTGGACAAGATGCTTTCCTCCAAATGTCTGTGGGGTGGAAATATTTTGTGCTGAATTATTAGAGCCTATGACAGCACTGGCTCCATTGACAGGAAGTCGAACAGAACCAGGAGGTGGAGCAGAGAGGAGTGGCAACAGATTTTGATTAGCTGCCTGTATGATGACTATCTGCTGACCTAATGTTTGGCTGGGAACCTCTGCCCTCATCACTGTGGGGCATGGGGTGGTGCTGGGGGGCTGAAGAATGATAACGTTTTGATTAGCTGGTGCTGCATTAACAGCTGACCCAACAGGCTGAGCCATTTGAATCACTTGCATTGCAGAGTTTAGTGAAAGGATATTTTTTGGAGGCTGAGATTTAACTTGTGGCTGGGCAATTAGTGGTTGCACAGGTAAAGATGGACAAGAAGGCAAGGTTACAACTATGCGCTCAGCTGGCTGCCCATCTGTTGAAACAGAATTGTTTAAGTTGATGCCTACAGCCATGTGTCTATTGTGGGTGCTTGTGGTAGTGCTGGTACCAGACTCACTTAACATTGGAGTCACAGTGGAGGATGATGTCTGGCTTAAGGGCTGAACAGTGTTTCCTGCCAGTTGCAAAGTAGTCCATGTTGTCTGTGTGTTTCCAGCTGAAGAAATTCGGGTAAGGCTATTAATATTTTTCAAATCTGAAGCACTAACACTTGAAGAAGGCAAAGAACAAGAAAGAGTCCAACCACTGTCCAAAGGATTTGTAGAAACAGTGCTTACTACAGTAGTGGTCTTCCCTACTCCAGGGTCAGATGGTGCCACTACTGTGGTTGTACTTGTTGAGTCTGAGCTCTTACTCATGTTCACTGAAGAAAAATCTCCTACAGATCTGGGAGGCAGGGAGCAGATGGTGGTGGTAACTGAAACAACAAAGGTGTTTTGAAAATCGCCTCTGCAGTTCTGGATGCTCAGGCAGGATTTGGTTCCATTGTGCACTTTAGTGGCAATAGTTGAGGTGCTGTGGGGGATGCCTGAAACACAAGAAGCTATCTTCTTTAATAATTTGGGGCTCTCTAGCCCATTGTTATTTTCAGAAGAATTTTGATCATTTAGACATACGTGCAAAGAACGATGTTGGTGAGATTCGGGTCCAACTGAAACAGCAATTAGTGAGCCACCAGTGGCACCAAGCACATTTGACTCACTTTCAGAGGTGGAAAGCTCGAGAATATTCTGAGCAGAGATGGTAGCAGGAAGACAAAGAGGAACAGGCTGGGTGGCAGCCAGTGCAGAAACTGTGGTCTGATGCCATGGCTTATTTTCAGGAGGATAAACTCCAGAAACCGACACAGGAGTCACAAGATTACAAGTCCTCTGTACTGGCACGACGTTGGCAGTTTGCTTTTGTAAATTATGACCAACGTTAAAGGTTATCCCCTGAACAGCTGCTCCTTGGCTATGGCCACCAGGCTGACTCCCATTGGAATAAACAATGATATTTTTTTGAATCTGGTCACTTGGTATAACAACAGACACCTTCGAATTTTTAAGGTTTCCTTTCCAGTGGATTGTAGGGTCATCATATAAGCATATGTCATTTGCTTTCAGTAATTCAATGTATCGGCCATTTTCTTTTTGGATTTCTTCCAGTTGTTTTCGTAGCTTTTTAATTTCTTCAGCTATGATATTTAAAATAAAATGAAAAATACAGGTGAATATCAGTATTTATAGTAATTTGAAAACAAACTATGTACTAGACTATAGAACTCTAATTCTGGCGTTATAAATACCTCAATCAAGAATCTTCAGCTCTTTGCAAATTCAAGTCCTTTCTTTGTTTCAAAATGATACCACAAACCCCCATGCTGTTCTTCAAAAAGTATTTGTGTGTGTGTGTGTGTGTGTGTGTGTGTGTGTGTGTCTTTAAAAGCCAACCACTGAAAAATCACTCAAAATGTAAAAACCTCAAAAATTCAAAAATGCCAATTCAAAAATTTCTACCAGTAATGCTACACAGGTAAAGAAAGAGAAGACATACTGATGTCACAGTAACACACTAGAAAAATAACACTGACTATCCCTACGAGATAACTGAAATGCTGCAACAGCTAACATGACTTGTGGTAATAATAATCTATTTCATAAATGGCTTTAGTCTCCATTTTAGCCTGTGAATCAATGGAGACCAAAGGAATGAGAACATAACAGATATCAAGTGGTACAGCACCACAGAGAATATTGTGAATTGGACCTTGGTTTCCCTTGGTAGGGTCAAGGTAGGTACACTCTGCTAGCTCACTCTCTCACTCTGTCTGTCTATTTCTCTCCTTTTGTGATACTGAAAATTGAAACCGAGGCTTTTCATGGAGCTATGTTCCCAGCCCTTTTTTAAAAAATATTAAGATAGGATCTCACTAACTGGTGAAGTTGCCAAGAATGGGCTCAAATTTGTGGTCCTCCTGTCTCAGCCTCCCCTTTTTGCTTTCAAAAGGAAAGAGTTTTGCCCACAGTCCTACTATGAGTGTAGCTCTGGCTACTGGTATTTATGCTCTGTGATCCCTTACATCCTCGAGACATAGTTAAAGATATTCTTATCCTCACACCACCAAAGGCAGCCAGACATCAAGATGATTTCGTTCCAGAGAGGTTCATGAGGAAGATGTGAAAACAAAACAAAAACAATAGAGAAACAATCATCATGACAGAGATGACAATGCTGTCAACACTCTTAAGCTGCTTCAGGTGTTGCCTCCAACCCATGATCTGACTATTAGGCTTTTACTGAGTCCCAAGCACCTGGGATTTTTGCAATACCTTCCTTTCTTCTTGATTAACGTGAATGCTTCAGCCTCTGTGCTTTGAAATCAGAGACGCCCTCATTAGAAAACCCTATGTATCACTCTGACCTTCCCATTCCTTTTGTGGGGCGCCTCACAATAGCTACCAAATATATATTCTTGTATCTAACAATCTGGGAGCTCACTGACCTAGGAGAAGAGTAAGCTGTTACTCAACTACAGGGAAACAAAGAGAATTCTGAATGCTGACCTCCAGGATAGCTTTGAAATAGCCTTCCTAACCATTACAATAAACAGGAAGTTCTGCCTTGTTTCTCTCCTTTTAAGCCAACTGAATTGTCACAGAACATTCTCTCTGACAGAGCCATAAATAAAGGACAAACTGGCTTACCATCCTGAGCTTTACCTTTCCTGGTATATTTTTCATTTCATTTTCTTACATTTTCTTATGTGGAAAAAACAGAATTTACTTGACAGCATAAAAAAGCCCCCTCTATCTAAAAATCAAATATCATTAATAAGTAGGCAGTCTGATATGCACATCCTATCAATATAAACAATTAGGAAACAAACATTTTGGTGTTCTGAATTACTACACAATTAAAACTTGGCACAGGCCTATCCTATCTTAAATTACACTGATAACTCTTCCCTACATCCTCTTATGGGATTCCCCTAGTTGCAAAATCCATCAGATTTAGTATTATTAGTATCATGAGTTAGGCAAACATGAAGTATACAGAAGAGTTACAAATCAAAAATATGAGTGCATGTAAAATTATGTTTTGTTCATAGGGGAAAGAAGAGTAAAACTAAAATGGTTTTATTTGTAACCCTCCCAGGTCCCTTGAATGCAAGGTCTTAGTAGAGGTTTTTGCCTTTCTTTTATCTGGGCAGAGGGAGAAGCCTACCATAGCACTATAAATTTCACCATCAGACACAGACCTAAACATTTAACAAATTACAGAAAGAGTAAGAATCTCCAAATCTTTTACCTTGCTCATTATTTCCTCCATTCAACAGAAGTTCATCATTTTGCCTTTTCAATTCCGTTATATATTTAAAGGCTTGGTCCAGGATCATATTCTTGCTCTACCAAAGAAAATTAATCATTTAGAGGAATCACTGAAGGGTAAGAACTTGCAAGAAGAAGCTTAAAAGCTCTGGCTTTATCACATATAGGCGATATGTAACTTTTCAAATTTACAATAGATACCATATTCTAAAGCATCTGTTCATTTTCCACTTAATAAAAACTTGTTGGGCATTTACTATGTCAGGCTCTCAGATAGAATAATAAAACAGCCCAAGTACCTATCCTTCAATAATATAAATATTATATATACATATAAACATAATTAGCTAATACACAGGAAATAATACAAAGAAAAATAAAGCAGGGTACTGGGCTACAGTGAGAAGGTTACTCAGCTCTGAGCCCAATGTTGTACCCTCCCTACTAAATTCATATGTTAAAATCCTAATCTTCAGTGTGCCAGTATTTGGAGATTGGGCCTTTGAGAGGTTATAGGTCTTAAGGGTGAAGTCCTCATGAATGAAATTAGTGTTCTTATAAGAGACAATAAGGAGAGGCGAAGAGAGATGATCTCATTCCCTCTACCAGGTGAGGACATAACCAGGATCTGAATCTCCATCTTGGAATTTCCACCCTTCATAACTGTAAGAAATAATAGTCTGTTGTTGTCAAAGTCCCTCAGCAGATGACGGTGTTTTGCTCTAGTGGACTGATCACACTCTGCTACATATTTTGGCCTAAGGATCTCTGGGAAGGCTACTGTGTAAGGTGAGACTTGAGCCAAGAACCTGAAGGATGTAAAGGAGCACACCCTAAGGATATCTGGACAGTTGAAGCAGCAAGGTCAGAAGGCAAAGGTCCTCCCTCAGGCAGGTTTGGGCCTGCCAGGTGTGAGGACACAGGGAACTGAGCCAGCTAGAGTGACGCATAAAAGGTAGAGTAAGAGGAGAAGAGGCCAGGGGCCTTCAAGATCATGTAAACATTTTAGATTTTAATGATAATCTCTACTCATTCACCCAAACTACAATTTATCCTAAATAACAGACTGAGGAAAAAAAAGACACTTAATAAAATTTTGGGGTCATGCCTAGTATATTCCATTCCTAAGCTTTTTCAAAAAGATTGTGTTTTATGTCAATACATTCCTTTATTCTCAAGAGACCATTTAAAAATTGAAAATATATTCATACTGGGAAAGAGTAAATAATATGGAGGATATATACAAAAAGCAACAACCCTTTGTCTTTTAACTCTTGAGATTATGTTCCAAGGCCACCACCACAAGGTTACTCATATATCCTTTCAGAACTTTCTCTGCCAGTACATGGCCCACCATACATATATGTATATGTACACATATATAAAGGAAACTCAGATGGATGGACACTATAAACAGTATGCCATACTTTTCTTAAAATTTCAAGATATATCTTTTAGAAACGTTCATGTGTCATATCAAACTCTATCTCATTCTTTTTAATGGCTATATTTATTTTACCTACCAGTCTATGACTGGTAAGCATTTCTCTCTTTTTCTTTCTTACATTTTCTAGGCCATAAATTTCACTATTATAGTTCTTTTCTTCTATGGACTGGTGGGTGAGGCCATTTTAAAGAATTCAACAAAGATATAATAAAATACAGAATAAAAGAACTTCCGGCAAATTATCTCAATAAAGGGCTGTAGTAGACCCAGAGTAGAGGCATCAAGATATGGCCACTACAGCCTGTTCCAAGGGTGGGAAACTGAGCTAAAGAGGGGTGATTTGAGTGGTGAAGTGAGTCAGAGGCAGAAGATTAAATATGTCAAATATTGCATGGTTTCTCGGATTTGGGAAACCCAAAGGCATTCTATAGAACCAAATGGGTGTGATAGTGGGAGTTACAGGGGGACAGAGAGTTTGTGGGAAGGGCCAAAAATGGGGAAAGGGATAATAACATTGATGTGATATATATGTGCACAAAATAATCAAGTTCATTGTAAACATTATGTATTGCACGTGTGTGTGTGTGTGTGTGTGTGTGTATTAATAAAAAGGGAGGGAACATTTGAACTATCTAGTAGCCATTTCTGATTTTGTTCTTTGGCTATTAAACACATGGCTGTGAATGTTTAAGTTCCACTTCAGCATATATAGTATTAAATATCTCTAGTACTTCATGGATAGTTCTTTTTACAAAGGAATCATAATTTAGTTCTTTGGTAGAAACTGGATATATATACAGCACATTTTTAAAAGACAAAAAACATTTTTTGGAAGTCTAAGTATCCCCATTTTGAGAAAATGAATAGAAGCTAAAAGTGTAGGCCCCTGCCTAGGGACAGAGGTTGCTCTCCCCCTTCAAAATCCTAGGAAGTTTCAACACTAAGAGGCATCAGCTACTACAGACAGTGAATGAGGTACAGTCTCACTGAGAGATAAAGCAGTAATGAATAAAAAAAAACCCTGTCCACACACATATCCTATGTGGTTGGGTGACTTCCCCTTCCTGTCCCAATTACAGCAAATGAATTTACTTTCCGTAAATTTGAAGCAGAGAATTTTAATTTCAGGGATACTTGGCACAATAGCAGACAAAGTGAGGCTCTAAAGTGAAAAAAGAGTAAAGTAAAAATTCTGCCTCCTAAAGTCTGAGAGCCTGGTGCCCAGCCTGGGCATAGCTCAACAAAGCAGCAAGTTCACATGTCCCTTTTACCATTTCTACTCCCAGGTAAAAGATGGATAGAGTTTTTCCTAGGGAGCAATAAATAATAGCTATCCCTTGAAAAACAAAAACACAAATATTTTTTAGTTCCACCTCCACAATCACCACCACAAAAGAACTACCATACCATCTAATCATGACACAGAGCTACTAAAAGACAAGTCTACTTGGTAAGTTTTTTAATACCAGATTCTTAAGTATATTAAATATGATAAAACAGCTGACTTATCTTTTCACATTTAAAGAAAATTTAAAAGAAAGGACAAAATATCCAAACAAAAGAGAAAAAAGGGAGTCAGAGAAAACAAACACAGAAATTTAAAGAAAACTTCAGGAATAAAATTGAGGTAACAAAACTTTACGTAATAAAACTTATGAGAGCTGGGTCCAGTACCATAGGCCCATAATCCCAGCACTCTGAGAGGCTACGATAGGAGAATAACAAGTTTGAGCCCAGCCTGGGCAACTTAATTACTTAGCAAGCCCTATCTTAAAATAAAATAGACACAGGCTGGAACTATAGCTCAGTGGGAAGGCTCTGGGTTCAATCCCCAGCAGCACACACACACACACACACACAAACATGAAGAGATAAGACAATATTGAATCTACATAAACAGAGTATGAACAAGAATAAACAGAGAATAAGAAAAAAGACTCTTAGAGCTAGGCATGGTACAACATGCCTATAATCCCAGCATTCAGGAAGCTCAGACAGAAGGATCATGAGTTCAAGGCCAGCCTGGGCTACAGAGCAAAACTCTGTCTCCTCAAAATAAAAAATAAATAAATAAACCAAAGCCCAAAGACTTGGAAATTAAAAATATAATTGAAAACAAGAGAGCTGGAAGAGACAACTTATTAAGCATCAAAAATGCAGACTGCAGGTTCTAAAAATAAAGACTCAAAGGGGAAAAAATGGGAAGTAGAAATTACCTACCACATTTGATCACCTAGAAAACTATACTAAGAGCTTGTTAGAAATATAGAAATAATTATTAAAGATAACCATATAGAATATTAAGCAAATGAAAAGCTACAAGACAATTATTAACTACAAAACACCAAAAGTTGTATATGAAATAAAATGTAACAGCTCTTTGGCTCAACAGTAGCATACACATAGCATCTATAAAAATTCAACAACATAAAAAACAAATACTGAGCCAGGCCCAGTGGTGCAGGCCTATAATTCTGGGGAAAAAATATAAAGGTAAAAGGATCAAAAGTGGTAAAAAAATTATATATATGTACCAATTCCTTAAAATGAATGTTAATTCTTACATGTTACAAACATACACACACACACACACAAAAACATAGCTTAACTTAAATTGAGACAGAATTATATTGGGAGGATCAGAGAGGTGGGTCATCTATAGTGAAATGCATAATAAGATTTTGATAGCTAGTATCTAAAATGGAAATATTAATATATAGCAATGTAAATACTCTACTTAGAGCTATGAACAGTAAAGTATCGTTAGAAACCGTTGCTTCTGAGAAGCTGTTTTAGAGTTGATAAGTAGGTCGATTAATGTTGTCTAGCTTTTCAGTGCTATTTGCTATGTGCATATGTCAATTTTTATACATTACTTGAATAAAATTAACAGAAAAACTATTGAAAAGTATGACATCACAGTGGAACAAAATACTACATAATAGTTTAAAAAATAAGGTGAGTGTATGAGGAAATGTACCTACAACCAAAAGTCCACTGTGTACCACTGAGAAAAAGGAAAAAGCAAGTCAGGAAATAGCACTGGATATATACAAATACCTACTTATAAAGCAATGTCTAAGGACGTAACAGTATTTTATTAGTGGCTATAATTTGGGAATTAGATGTCAATTCTTAAAGAAACTTATGTCTGACAAATTATGTCAATTTTTTTTTTCCCCTGAGACAGGGTCTCACTCTGTAGCCCAGGCTAGTCCTGAACTCACAAGGGAGCCCTAGCTGGCCTTGGACTCACAGCAATCCTCCTGCCTCAGCCTCCTGAGTGCTGAGATTACAGGTATGCCACCACGCCCAGTTTACGTGGAGCTGGGGAGTTGAACTCGGGTACTTAGGGGATGTCTTCGCTGAGCCATTCCTCCAGCCCCATTGTGTCAATTTTTGCTTTGTTTTCAATGAGCGTACTTTATTCTTGTCAGGGAATAAAAAAGCTAACTTCATTAGAGAAAATGTATCATGCATTAAGGTAAAAGTTGTCAGAATATGGAGAATAAAGGAGAGATCTTTAGAAGGTGCTAGGCATGAATTTCTAAAAGCAAGAACATGAAGGGGCAAGAAAAAAAAAGAAATGCTTTCAAAACAGACTGGCCAATATACAAACGTAATTATGAGAGTATCTTAGTAACTTAAGAGAAAACACAACATTATAAGGTCTAGAAATAATATGGTACATCTGACTGCATAAAAAAACTGTATTAAGACATTTTAATATGAATAACATTAAGTTAAATAAAAATGAGACAATTATTAACTCAAAAAAACCCATACAGGGCAGGGAACAAAAATAATCACTCTTAATCTGAAACAAAGTAATGAATGAAATATGATCAGATTCTTACTTGCTTCAGAGCAGGTGAGCAGGGGATCAGCTCTCCTATTCTGTTTATTCCAGCATTGATCTTCTTCTTCCTGTGCCTCTCCACTAAATACAGGGAAAGAACCATTTATCAAATCCTAACTGTGCTGAAGTGTCCCATTTATCTGAGCAAAGAAATTCAGGTAAGGACATCTCTAACAAATGTTTATCAAATATTATCTACTAAAGACACATAAGTATAGCAACAAAATAAGACTTCCAAGAAGGCAATGCTTTAATTTTATAAAAACCAATGTAAGTACCACTAGAGCATTGTAAAGAATATCATCTAAAATACATTTACATCATTTGTAGAATATAATATATTCTATATTCATATAAAATATAATCTGTGTATTACTATGTCACCTATCATAATCACATTCACATTATGAAAACCAGAAATGGTTACTTTGCACTATTATTAGGCCATCATTCTATTATACGTCAAGTGATGACTGGGGATTTTAGTGATAGCTGAGTTTAAGGAACCCATTAACAAGATTCATATGGTGGTGCACATCCGTAATACCAGCAACTCAGGAGTTAGGAGGAAAACAGGTTTGAGGCCAAACTGGGCAACTCTGTGAGACACTGTCTCAAAAAATATAAAGGGCTAAGGGTGTACCTCAGTGGTAGAATGCTTGCTCAGCAGGAATCGGCCCCGAATTCAATCCCTCGCAGTGCAAAAACAAACTAACTCACTATCAGAAAGCTGACTGTTATGGTTTGAATCTGGAATATTCCCCCAAAGCCTCATGTATTTAAATATTGTGGAATACCTATGAAATCTTATGTGATGTTAAGAGGTGGGGCCTGGGGCTGGAGAACAGCTCAGTGGTTGAAGTGCTTAGAAGCCAAGGCCCTGGGTTTAATTCCACAGCACCACACAAGCTGGTCGTGGTGGCACACGTCTGTAATCCCAGAAGTGGGGAGGCTAAGACAGGAGGATTGCCAGGAATTTGAGGTCAGCCTGGGCTCCACAGTGAGTTCAGGACCAGCCTGGACTAGAGCTAGACCCTGTCTCAAAAAAAAAAAAAAAAAAAAAAAAGACGTCGGGACTGGCTGGAAGGGGCAGGACACTGGGGCCTGACCTGGAAGGATACATGCTAGCTCACTTGGCTTCCTGTTTAACATGGCTGTCAACAGTTTTTCCCCTTGTTGGGCTTCTGCCAGGTGCTTCCATCACTGCCAGCCACTCATGAACGGACTGAGATCTTCTGAAGTTGGGAGTTAAAATAAACCTTTGCTCTCTTAGGTTGTGGACATTGGGTAATGTGTCCCAGCAACAAATAAGTAGCTAAGACATTGTTTCCTCATGGTAAATGAAACCTTTCTATACAGAACAGAACAGGAACAGCTATTATTACTCTTGGCTATTTTCTACTATACAGTTTTCTAAAATCTTCCTAACAAAGAATTTCAGGGCTCCTAAGACAATTATTCAGACGGTAGCCTGGGTAAATTTATTTTTAAAAAATACATTGTATTCATCTATCTATCTATCTATCTATCTATCTATCTATCTATCTATCTACCTACCTACCTACCTACCTAGCTAGCTACCTCCTTTTTGTCTCATGATCACTAAGGTAATTCTTTTCAATGACATCTAATTACTCTCTGAATAAGTTCCAGCTAGAACATATTTATAGCACCATGAGCTGACTCCAATAAAAAGATTTAGTTCATACAGCCAAAAAGATTAAATTTCAGTCATATAGTCATAAAAACCAAAGCAATAAAATATAGCTACTTTTCTCCTGAGATTCTTAATAACATTTGGATTTTTTAAATGTGGGGAGTTAAAAAAAAACAGCAACCCAATATTAAGATTCATAAACCACAGTAATAAATGGGTTTCAAAGGCAATAACTCCTTCTGGGAAACAGCACACCTGCGTCCAAGAACCTTTCCACAAATAAGATTTTCCCAAGGGTTCTTTCCTCAGGGAAGGGAAGATATCCTTTATAGGACAGAAATTTTAACTTTTAAGGTTTTTTTTTTTTTTTTTTTTTGTCTGAATGCAAGCCTTGAAGGAAAATGTCACAAAATGTGGCAAATTGCAAATATATGCATAATTAAGTCTATGTATATTTATCTTGCCTTGGCCTATGCTTCCAAGATGTTTAAGGTAAAATCAAATATTCATTTTTACATCTCTTCTTATAATCAAAGACTACCCAATTTAAGATCATTCACATAAAAGTCTCTTTCAGATGTGCACTCTGCTGTGTATCTTTTCCCTATTCCTATTCCTTTACGTAGCTGCCCCTCTGGAATTCATGCAGACATAACCTTCACTGTACTGAGAAGCACATCCATCTTTCCTTGGCAGATGAAATAAATCCCTTCAAACACTACCTCCAGGAAAATACTAACCTCTTAATTTATCTAAGTAGACTACACAACAGAAGATGTTATGTAAGCCATCCTCATGAGACTCAACATTTTTCAATTAAAACAATAAAGATATACTTTGTTAAAACACAATCATGGTACAATTTCATTTTGAAAGCAAAAAATGCTAACATGTAAAGTTAAAACTATTGTATCTACCTGCATTGTGTGTCTCCCGGTTTTTCTTTCTGAAAAAAAAAAAAGTGGATAGAAGGCAACATGAAGATAATAGGAAAATATTTTTACCATTTTATGAGAGCCATAAAAGTTTATGAATTTATATTTATTGTATCAAAAAGAAACCATCTGAAGAAAATGTTTCTTAATATCTATTATGATATAGAAACCTAACCGTGGGTAGTTACACATAAATTTCAAAGAAATCAATTCTGGAAGTAACCATAATTCTCTATTCTTTGATACTTAATAGTCATAGGTTGAACACAGAATCAATCACTGAAAATCTCAACTATCTGAAAAATGTAATTTAGGTGGTAGCACATTTTCTAAGCAATGTGCCAAGCAGGTGACTTCTGATTTGCCCCACCATCCAGGAAAGTGTGTGTATAGGAGAGAAAGCCACAGTAGAAAAAGACTCCGAAATTCCCAGGGAGAAAAACGAGGTGGCCCATAATTGACAGGTGGCATTTGGGCCATTTTTTGCAGTGGCATACTTATTGCTCAAAACTCTTAAATTCCTTTAAAAGCCCGTTTACTAGCCTACTAGCCAGGGAGGAGGGACAGGCAGGAAGAACACAAACTGAAGTCCAGTTTGGGTACCTTAGTGATTGAGTTGAATTTTTTTTCTCAAAAACAGAAAATAAATAAAGGGTTGGGGATGTAGTTGAGTGTGAAGGCCCTGGATTCAATCCCAGTACTAGAAAAAAAAAAAAAAAAACCCCAAATAAACAAACAAACAAAACCAGCCATCTAGTAATTATCTGGCAAATAAAGAAAGAAAATGTTTAATTTTAATACCAGTAAAAGCACTAGCCATGCTCTTTTAAAAGTAGAGACACTGTTGAAAATGCTACATATCAAGAAGGGTTGCTTAAAAAAGCGTAATGTTTTGCAGACAGACATACTGATGTTAATGGATTACAATGTTCTAAAATGTCTATTTGAACTGACTACAGACTAAATGTCCCAGGGTCTACAAAAATTGATACTGTGTGCTAAAATAAAAATATCATTAGATGTGAAATATTTAGCATAGACTTGACCCACTATTTGTAAGTACTAATGGTCAGTCTTACTTGTACTATTGATAGTAGAATGAGGAGGATAATTACACCCCTTTCACAGATGTGTGTACAAACTCAAGTGTGTGTATATGTCATTTTTAGGCTGTGGATACATACCTGTGCTGCTCTTTCGTAGGAGTCTCATGCTCTGTCATTTCTGGCATGGTGACAGTAATAAGCACCTATAACATAATAAAAAATGCATAGAAAGTTTAGCCACTCACAAATCTTGAGAAATTGACCAACAGTAATTTGATTTGAATACCATGTCCTAAAAATTAAAAGTGATACTGAAAAAGCACTGGATTAGATATTACAGATAGAAGGAAGTATAAATAAACAGGACAGAAAATCCAAATAGCAGATATAAAACATGATAAATATCAAATGTGAGCATGGCCAGAAAGGGCTTGAGATGACTGGTGTAGAAAAAGATCATTGTGGGCTTGGAAACCAAGAAAAGTTTAAAGGGAATGTGACGTTGGGCAAGACCTAGAAAACAGGTAGAACATTCTTGAGATGGTAAAGTGTGCTCCTTGCTCATGACACCGAAGTATCGTACAAAATTTGAACTAGAATAGTGATCCCTGCTTCTGAACACAGAAAAAAACATCATAACAACAAATGTACAACTGTAATATTCTGTACATGTAACCAAGTGTTCATGCATTTGTCAGTTGCCAGGTTCTCTTCGAACTCCTAGAAGTTTCATGTTATCATTTGAAAGTCACTAATGCTTGGGCACAAAAATTATACAAATACATTTATATAAAATATAAGGATACTAAAAAGTATGTATTATAGCAAAATGTGCACACACGTGAAAAAAAGCCTGGAGGCAAAAGCATTACTACATTAACCATAGTTAAATAAAGTTAATAATATAGGAATTTTTTTCTCCTCTCTGATTTTCAACATTTCACAATGAAAACTTGAATGCTTTTAAATCCTAGAACCGACAGCCTTCTAAAAGCGGTCTGCCAAGCCAGGATACCTGTTCTGGCACCTTGCAGCAGATGCAAGCACAGCTTCCCTTTGTTTCTCTGAGAGGAAAGAAGGTGCCATGTCTGAAACCTGAAGCCAGAAAGCACAAGGTTGAAGTCTGGCTCTCCCCTTGCCCAGCTGTCAGGGCGCAGGCAAGCTATCTAGTCTCTCAGAACCTCAGGCAAGTCCTCTCCAACACTGGATCATCTTGAGATGGGAATGAAATAACGCAGGGAAAGCATAATGCCATGGTGCCTGGCGGCAATACAGACCCAGTAAATGCCAGCTCTAAATATCAGTGAGCTAGCTTCAGGATAAGCTTTAGCTGTAGCAAGTGGGCAAGGGTCCTGGGGGGCAAATGAAAGGGAACGCAGGGAGGGGTGACAGTGAGGTCTGACTAACACAGCCTCCTGAGAGCCATTTCCTATCCCACCTTCTCCCTACAATTAATCCCACCTTCCTCCTCCAACTCATGAGGCACTGATGAGTGTGAAAGGAATGCAGGGACTTTAGAAAGCCATTTAATGGTAATTTGGAAGAAGTAAACAATCTCTGTCACCTTTCTCACCCAAGGGCTTGCAGACTTTCTTCACTTTTGACTCCTGGTTTCTGACACCTCCCGTTTCTGACCCAAATCTTTCATCTTCTGCCAGAAGATGGTCTATAGGTTATATTTGCTTCTTACTACAAAAAAGGAAAAGAGAATGTTTGTAGTTGCTATTAGTCTATTAACAGCGCATGGGATGAGGGTTGTCAACCATTGGCATGCAGGCAGAGTTACAGTGGCATACAAGATGATCCTGAATTCTCCACTCTATTTCAAAGTAAATGAATGTAGTTGCTCTCAAGCGGTTTTCCAAGGGATATCGAGGCTCCACACCCACATAGACTTACAAGCCAATGGATAGCTCCCAAGACATTCTTTGCTTTTTGCACATGATTAAGTTCTTAATACCCATGGGTTACATAAAGTCCGGGCAGACAACCATCAAATCTATGCATTGTACATGCTCAAAAAAATGGATTTCAAGGTATCACCAGAGACTTGACAAATGAGAAGGCTTGAAAGGGCCCAGGAACTTGCACTTCCAGCAAGCTATTTTAAAAATGATTTTTCTTTTTCCTTTCCTCCTTCTCTGTCTTCTTCTAGTATACAAATGAAGTTTGACAAGCTAAGTTCTATTTTACGGCAACGCTTCCCAAAAAAAAGTTTATTCCTGTCTCTTTATCTCGTCTCTACCGCTGCCTCTAGTCTCAGGAAACCATGACTTGTTTTTATTAATATAGATTAATTTTGTATTTTCTACAAGTTTTAAGTTTCATTAATATTCAACACATAAAAATTGTACATATTTATGGTTCCAATGTGATAGTTCAGTACACATATACATTGTGTAATGTTCAAATCAAGGTAAATCTATCTCCCTAAGCATTTTGTTTTCTAGTACAGGAGACTGAACCCAGGGCCTTGTACATGGAGGCCAATGGTCTACCACTTAGCTACTCTCTAGCCCTCCTTCTGTCCCTCTCCTCTTCTCTCCTCTCCTCTCTTCTCCTCTTTCTCTCTCTCTCACTGTCCCCCACACCCCCAACAGGTTGCTTAGTCTGGTCTTGAACTTATGGTTCTTCTACATCAGCCTCCAGAGTAGCTGGGGTTACAGGAATGTAACACCATAACTGCTATAATTTATTAGGATAAAAACATTTAAGATTTTTAAAGCAAACAGTACATTATCATTATATTTATTCACCTTGCTTTGTAAAAAACACCAGAGCTTATTCCTCCTAACTGTATTTTAGTTCCCACTAATCAACCTTTCCCCATCTTGACCTACCCCCACTCTCCCTAATTTCTCGTGGCCACAATTCTACTCTCAGCTTCTATAAGGTCAACTTTGTAAAAAAGACCCCACAAATATAAGCTGGGTATGGTGGCACATGCCTGTAATTCCAACATTTAGGAGGCCTGAGGCAGGAGAATTGGTGTGAGTTTGTGTGTGTGTGTGTGTGTGTGTGTGTGTGTGTGTGTGTGTGTTTCACATTTTATCCATTCACCAGCTGAACACTTACTTATTTCCATTTCTTCTATATTTCTATTTTTAATTTTTTGAAGAACCTCTCTACTATTTCTACAATGGCTATACTACTTTATATTCCCATCAACAGTATGCAAGGGTTCCCTTCTCTCTACTTTCTCCATGCAGGTATTTCCTGCATCTCACCACTATCCAGTTCAAGTCTTCCTCCTGAGCACTTTTGAAAGTTCATAGATAATTTCATGCAATGATTAGATTACTTATGATTACTTCATGTCATGAAGTAGAAGTTCTAATTGTCTAAAAACTTAGAATCTCAAAGTGAATGACACTAGGGCCTACTAAATAAGTAAACACATTTATTGCACTGGCTAAAAACCAAGATTTTAAGTAAAAGAAATGTAATTGCCAACAGAAATCATTTAGCTTATCAACTGCCAATTTTTACTTTGAATATGCATCTTGAGTAATATTTTAATGAATTCAATTATATCCAACTCAATGAAAAAGTATTTCCATGTTTGATTCTTTCAATATTAAATAAGCACTCCTTGTGTTAAAAGAATTTGATTGAAGTTATATTTTCATTGTCCACTTATTAAATAGCCTACTAATGAAGAAATGGCTTATTTTTATTTTGAATGCTGGGAGTGAATCTAGGACCTCATACATGCTAAGCACAAGTGCTCAACCACTGACCTATACTCCCAGCTGAAATGGCTTTTTAAATACAATGCTTGCATAACTAAACAAGTATATCCCCTAAAACATTTAAAATGGCATATACTTGTGATGAAAGTGCCCAAATATTAAGTTCAGATCAACGAGTTATTATCTTTTTATGCTAAGAAGAAATTATTTGGGAATTAAATCCATCAGCTCTCAAAGTGTGGTTTTCACATCACTTGGGTCAAAACCTCGTGTTTTTTTCTTTCTTACTAGGACATGTCAGTAGTAAAGAATGGTATGGGCCCAGAGTGTCCCCCTGAAAGCATCATGTCCTTATGAATACTATGTATTATTGGAAGGTGAGGCTTAGTTGGCTACAAGGGGCAGATACTTAAGGCTTAATCTGGACGAGTAACTCTGTCCTTCCTCCCAGACTTGGCATTCTGTTCTGCCATGCCATGAGGACCTGTGGCTCTGGTTCTGTCCCCACCATGTGCTTCCACCATTTTTTAGCCATCTATATGTGAACAGACTGTGTGACCTTTTGAAAATATGAGCTAAAATCTTTCCTCCCTGAAGTTGTGGACGTCAGATATTGAGTCACAACAATGAAAAAGCAACTAAGACAGATATTTGGTACCAGAGAAAAGGGGTCGCTGTTGACCATGGGTTTGGAAACCTTCGGAACTTGTCTGCAGGAGGAGTTGAGGATGTCTGTGGGAGAAGCCTTTGAGTACTCCAAACCAAGCTTGATGGGAGATTCTGGTCACAGCTCAGGAGACCAGACGGAGTACAGGAAGGAGGATAGAAAGCCAGGCTCAAGAAGTTTCAGTTAAGAAGAACTGTATTAGCAAGAAGTCTAAAAACCTTGAGTGCCATGCTCTGGCAGAAAAAGTTTGTTGGTATTTTGCCCTTGTCCAGAGACTTTGCCTGGAACTGATACTAAGAGTTGTGGACTATGTACTCTGGTGGAGGTAATCTCAAGGTAGCCTGATGTCTAAGCTGTTGCAGAGCTGCTATTGGTGGCTTTTAGCCAGCTCTATGGCAAAACACAGGAAAATGGTAGAGAAAAATGACATTAAAAAGTTGGCTGTGCCAGACTTAAATGGCCTGCAGTGGTGGGGGTAAAGAGCACAAGGAAGTTAAGAAGATTAGCATTAAAAAGAAGCCAATCACTTACAATCAGGAATATAAAAAGATGCCTTGAGGGCATCTCAAAAGTCAACAAGACTACCCATTACCAAACCAAGGTAGAGGCAAAATACTTTGCTCTGAGACATAAACCCGAAGGCCATCAGAAAAATGTTTGTAGAAGTTCAACTGCCTAGAGTTCAACCCTCTAGGAACTCAAAGACCTTGACAGTGTCTGTCCACAGGGATCAGACTGCTGCTCAAGTCCATCATGAACCTTGGTGATGTTCACTTGGCCCTGGATTCACAGGTTTGCAGAGTGCAAGAGTTGTAGGTTCGTGGAGGCTTAACACAGATTTCAGAGGAAGGCCTTGGAGGCCAAGCAGTGTGGCCTTGGGAGGGTAAGGCTAAGTTGTAAAGGAGAAGCCTAAGATACAATGGAGAACCAGTAAATTTGGAGAAGCTAGGAGCATGGAAGATTTCCTGTGGAAAGCTACAGGCTGTGGGTGGTGCTAGCCCAATGGAAAGAGGAGGGAGCAGCCAGCAGCAATGCTGTAGGGGCTGGGCCACCCAAGCCCTCTTGAGTTCATATCTCACCACAGTTTACCCTGGGTTCTGGACTTGGAGCAACAGGATTTAACCATGCTGTTTATAAATTGTTTTGGTCTCACTGTCTTTTATTCTCCTATTCCTCCCTTCTGAAATGGAAATGGAAATGTTTACCCTGTGTCTTAGTTACTTTTTTGTTGCTGTGACTCAATATCTGACATCCACAAATTTAGGGAAGGAAAGGTTTATTTTAGTTCACAGTTTCAGAAAGTCACAGTCCATTCAGGGGCGGCCGGCAGCAATGGAAGAACATGGCAGAGGCAGAGGTGGAGGTGGCTTCTCACAACATCAGAAACAGGAAGCCAACTCAAGGCAAGTTGAGACTAGTTGAGACAAGCCCTCCAAAGAAGGCAGGAAGCAGCTTGTACATCCTTCCAGGCCTACTCCCAGTGATCAGCCCCTCCCGGATCCAGGTGTGGAAGGTGTGATAAACCCCCACTACACACCTATAATCTAATTTACACACCAGTAATCCAACTTACATACCTGTAAACCACCCTTCCAGACTAGACCCCAACAGCACATGGCTCCATAAACAATCTGTAACATTCAAATACATGAGATTTTGGGGGGACATTCCAGATCCAAGCCACAACAATCATCTTGTTTCCTGGCATCTTATCTCATCTCACCTTACCTCAGCTCATCTATCTATATATCCATTCATCCATCCATCCATCCTAATACTTCTTATATGAGAAAAGATGTGATACTTAGCAGAGTATACTTCATTTTGCCTAGCATGATGTCCTTGAGTTCCATCCATTTCGTGACAATGCCATGACTTCATTCTTCTTTATAATAGAGTAATATTTCACAGTACATACATATATATACACACAAACATATATATCTATATCTATCTATCTATCTATCTATCTATATATATATATGCACATACATACACAGATATATATACACACACACACTACTTTTTAAAAAATCCATTCATCTATTGATGAGTTTCTAGGCTATTTCCAGAGCTTAGTTATTATGAACTATGTGGCTTAAATATTATTTTCCCATGGCTTTTGGAGAATCTTTTTCAATTTCCCTATTTAATTCTGATTTGCTATTTTTGATATATTTCCCAATGTTGTGGTATGGATCTGGAGCATCCCCCAAAAGCCTCATGTTCCTATCGATACTGTGTAGGGGTTGGGAGGTGGGGCCTGGCTGGGAGGGGTGGGGCTTGGGACCTGACCTGGAGGGGCGTGTGCTGGTACTGCCCTTCTTCCCAGCCTTTCCATACCACCATGTTGGGAGGATCTCTGTGAACAGAGCTTTGTCTGTGGCCCTGACCCCACTCCAGCCTGCCATGTGCTTCCACCATTTCCAGCCACCCACCTATAAATGGACTATGACCTTCTGAAACTGTAAGCTACAATAAATCTTTCCTCCCTAAGTTGTGGATGTTGGGTATTCAGTCACGGCAATGAAAAAGTCACTAAGACACCCAAGGACTGGGGTGTGTGTGTGTGTGTGTGTGTGTGTGTGTGTGTGTTTGGGGGTGGTGGCTGGCAGGAGGAATACAGGAGGAATATTTGTTAAGCAGTAGGTTGTTGGAAGGTAGCTTTGCACTATCAGCTCAGAGTGGCATCTGAACCCAAGGAGCACACTGACAGGAGGCACAGGTTCGTTTGCTGATCACTTCCTGCACACTGCTCATCTGTCCTGGTGGCCCCATCCTTCCAAGGTGACAGGTTGGTCCTGGCCCATGGTCCAGGGGCATGGGGACTCCTGTTATACACACCTGTTTTTTCACAAACTTTGGACTATAAGCAACTCTGAATTCTGTTTTTTTTTTTAACATTACCATTTCTCTACCTAACTCATATTCCAAATCACAATAATAGCATTTCTAATACCATATGGGTATATATGCTTTAATTTCTACCACTTTGATACTTCAGGCATCTCTGATCTCAGTGGTTTGCCATATCTTTTCCAGAATTTTTAGGTTAAAGTCCTTTACCTGGAATGTCCTATTACCAGTTCTACTTGGTTCAAATCATTAATTCCTAAACTCTTTAGACATACATTAATCCATTTCTTACTAGCAGGATATATTCTGAGAAATATGTTATGAAGCAGTTCAATTGGGCAACCAACCTAAAGTGTACCTATCTTTTTTTATTGTTCCTAGGGCACAATACCAAACATTCACAACTTAAGGAAGGAAAAGTTTATTGTAGGTCACATTTCAGAGGTCTCAGTCCTTTCATGGCCAGCTAGTAATGGTGGAAAGGGTGTTCTTCCAGGTCATGCTCCAGCAATCTGCCCCTTTCACCCAGGCCCCACTTCTTAACAGGACAGGAAATCAATGGATTAACCTGTGTGAATGAATCTCTTTCTAAAAGCAGGAGGCTTTTGAGGGGAATTATAGATTCAAACAAAAACTGTACTTATACCAACTAACATGGCTATGACTTCAACGGGTAATACACTCTGATGAGACCACAGTTGCCTATGCAGTCCATCAATGACCAAAACATTGCAGAAATGATTATATCCATGCCATCTATATACACTGCTATGGTTTGGATCTGGAATGCCCCAAAAAACTCATGTATATGGATGGTGGGATATCTGTGGAACCATGTGCTACAGGGAGATGGGGCCTGGCTAGAAGGGGTGGATACTTGGGATTTGACCTGGAGAGACTGTGTCAACTTGTTGAGACTGGGAAGTGGCCAGGGCAGAGCTTTCAGGTATGTGTTTTGGGCTTGAAGGCCAGGAAGTGAGGGAGGAGGGGTACCTGCCCTGGGTGTGGGCAGCCTAACTGGTAACTTGAACTAAGTGAAGGCCGGAAGAAGAAACGTTGTTACAGTTTCTTCCTGGAAAAGCTCCGGCCTTCCATAAGTTATCAGACAGACTCATCCCTGTTTCACTTGGCTTTCTTTCTACAATGGGTAAACAGCCCTTCAGCTTCTGCCATGTATTTCCACTGTTACCAGCTGCCCATGAAAGAACTGTGAGACCTTCTGAAACTGTGAGCTAAATAAATCTTTCCTCCTTTAAATTGTGGTTGTCAGGTATTAAGACATGTACCATCATGACTATATTTGTACCTTAATGCAGAGACAGAATAGGGTGCTTGTTACATTGAGAGGAATCCCACACCTGGTTTCAGTGCCTGCCTTCTATTTCAGTGGAGCTTGAGGACCTGTTTATGATACATTAGACCAAGGGTGTCAAGCTTTTTGGCTTGCCTGGACCACAGTGAATGAAGAGGAATTGTCTGAGACCACATACAAAATGTAAAAATGTATATAAACAAAAAAGAATCACATATATATATATATATATATATAGAGAGAGAGAGAGAGAGAGAGAGAGAGAGACAGGGTTTTAGTCTGTAATCAATGCTGCTCTTGAACTCACTGTGCAGACCACGTTGGCCTTAAACACACAGCGATCCTCCTGCATCAGTCTCCTGAGTGTTAGACTTATAAGCAAGTACCACCACGCACAATTTACATGGTGCTGACGAATAAAACCGAGGGCCTTGCACTTTCTCGGCAAGCACTCTAACCACTGAGCTCTGCTCCCACCCTGAGTCTTTTTTTCTTAAATGAGAACTTACTTCAGTCATCTTTATTGTAATCGTTGTTTTATTTGGTCATATTTTGTTCCTTTTCTCTTCCCACTCTATTTTTATTTTTACTTACCTAATATGTTTTTCTTCTATTTTTCTCTCTCTCTCTCTCTCTATATATATTTATTTATATTTATATATATTTATAAATATAAATAAATAAATAAATAAAAATATATATTTATGTATATTTATATTTATATTTATTTATTTATTTATTTAAATATATATATTTATTTATTTATTCTACTCATGAGTGTCCTTAACCATTTTAAGAAACGTTCTTTAGTGGACATTTCAAAAGACATATTCTTCCTATTTCATGAAATTATTGAATTTTCACTTATGTATTTACACTGGTATCTCAGTACTTGTGTCATTAGCTGGTTCTGGTGGGCAGATGAGTACCAAAAATCATATGCAGCAAACACAAGTGTTCAGGCAGACAATAAATAGCAAATATAAAAACTGGGCTAGGGATGTTGCTACATGTGAATGGTACTAGGCTTGATCCCCACTATCACACACACACACACACACACACACACACACACACACACACACACACACTGTGTCAAAATGCATCAAGTACCATATTTGATGAGTTTCAAAAAAAAGTCAAGTACCAAGACTATACCTCCGGTAAACTCAAACTGGTGGTTTCAGTAACAGGCCTTGGCAGATTGTGGCCAATTACTTTTTTTCAGCAAGTGACTGGTCTCTAGTTGGGTCAACTAGGGCAAAGCTAGGGCTTTTCTTTGATGGTATGAGTAGCCATGCTCTGTCACCCTGATTCAAAGAGAAAGCATATAATTTCAAAAGCAGACATCTTGCAGAAACGGAAAGCTGGTCAAAATGAAACTGACACACAAAATAAAGTAGAGAGCACATCAGAAAAAAAAGGAGCTGCTTATTAATAACCTAAAATATCTCAATATCCATAGCAACTGGTTCCAGGACAATACCAAAATCCAAACATGCTCAAATCCCATATATAAAATTGCACTGCACTTGCAATAACCTAAGCACATCTTTTTGTACATTTTAATTCACCTTTAGATTAAATGCAATACCTAATACAATGTGAATGCTATATAGTAGCTATTTTATGTTTAGAGAATGATGTCCAGGCTGGGCTTGAACTTGCTATCCTGCCTCAGCCTTCTAGACAGCTGGAAATACAGATATGTGTCACCACACTCAGCTTCAACTCAGATCTTGCCTCAAATCTTTGCCTAGACAAAGCTCTCTTCAAAACATTTCATTTCAAAAGAATTAACAAATCTGTTTGGAACATCTTAAATTGCCTTGCCCCTTAAGAGACTTGCTTCCAAGTTCCTCATTTTAACAATGACACTAATATTTTAATCTGGCTCTAAAGCAAAAAATAATCTCCAAATTTTCTCATCAAATTCTATCAGTTGTTCCACAATCTTTATTTCTTCCTGTAATACAATCGTAGATTAAGCCTTATTTTACAAATTTCTGGCTCTTGATAGTCTTATTTTTTTCTTTGAGACAGAGTCTTGCTCTGTACTCCAGGCAGGTCCTGAACTCATTATGTAGCCCAGATTGGCCTTGAGCTCACAGCAATCCTTCTGCCTCCGCAACCTGAACGCAGGGATGACAAGTGTGTGCCACTATGCCTGGCTTATATGGTGCTAGGGAATTGAACTCAGGGTCTTGCACTTGCTAGGCAAGTGCTCTAACTGCTGTGATATTCCTCCAGCCCCTCAACAATCTTTTTTTTGTGCTCAATCTTTTTCCTATCCTTCAAAAAATTTTTCATATTTCAATGTCTCATCAATCTTTCCATTTCATCAAATTCCATCAGTTTCTTCTCTTTCCCCAGAATCTCCATTACAGTTGGCCATATCTGAGGGTCCCATGGATTCAACTAACCTCAAATCAAAAATACTAGGAAACAATTAGGTCTGTATTGAATATGAAGAGACTTTTGTTCTTTATTTCCTAAGCAATACAGCATATTTGTCCTGTGGTCACAGGCAGATCTGAATGTGGTCTAACATAAATTTGTAAACCTTAAAACATTATGATTTTTCAGCAATTTTTTCCTGTAAATTGATTATGTTAACAGTATTAGATATTTTACCCTTGTCCCAAGTCCATTCTTTACTCACTGCAGCCAGGCAAGTCAAATGGTTGGACAGTATGGAATACAGTTATTGTTTGGATTGGGAATATTGACCAAAAGCTTCATATATTTGTTGTCTGTTTATTTTTTCATTTTTATTTTGTGTCTCATATATTTGACTATTACGGATTATCTATGCAACCATGTGTGGTTAAGAGATGGGGGCATGGTCTACAGAGGTGGTATACGGGCGTATGGTAGACTACAAGTGTGTGGTGGAAGACAGGCCTGAGGTGGATTATAGATTATAGGGGTGGGTAGATTAGAGCCTTAAACCTGGAAGGGGTAGAACACTGAGGCCCAGAAGGGGAGGATTACTGGGACAGGAAATAGAAGGCTAAATTCAACTTTCTCCCTTCCTTCTGAAACTCGGCTTCCTATTTGCAATGCTCTGAGAAGCTGCCTCCATCTCCACCTCTGCCATGTGCTTCCAATGTTGACAGACTGCCCATGAATAAACTGTGACCTTCTGAAACTATGAGCTAAAACTAATCTTTCTTCCCCTGATTTGTGGATGTCAGGTTCTGTCACAGCAATGAAAAAGTAACTAAGATAACAGTACTTTTTTTTTTTTTTTTGAGACAGGGTCTTGATCTGTAGCCCAGGCAGGTCCTGATCTCACTAGTGTAGCCCAGGCTGGCCTTGAACACAGGATAATCTGCCTGCCTCAGCTTCCCAAGTGGTGGGCTTACAGGCATATGCCACCCTGCCCAGCTTTATATAGAGTTGGGGACTCAAACTCAGGGCCTGTGCTTGCAAGGCATGTGCTTTAACTACCGTGCCATTCCCACAGCCCCTAAGATAACAGTCTTAATAGCTACAGCCATGTGCTGCATAACAACATTTTGGCTAGTGATAATCAATATATACTTTGGTGGTACCTTAAGACGATAAAGAGGCTGAAAAACTCCTATGGCTTTATATACTGTACTTCCTCTTTTTAGATATATTTAGACCCAAAAGTACTTAGCACTGTATTATATGCCTACCAAATTCAGGAAAATACTAAGGTGTAAGTTTGTAGCCTAACCTAAAAGAATTGGCCACTGGCTATACCATTTACCTCTGGGTATACCATATGACGCTCATACAACAAATCACCTAATGACACATTTCTTAGAACACATCCGATAAGCAATGCATGAATGTATTCAGAGTATTTACATCGTATTAAATATTAAAGTAATCTAGAGATAATTTAATGTATAGGAGAGGATCACATAACATATATGCACACACATACAGTCACATGAGCATGTTTGTATGTGTACAAAGGTTATATACATGTATAAACATGTGCTCACATTATATACATGCACATACGATGGTGAATATGGTGCCATTTTATACAAGGGACTCGAGCACCCCTGAGTTTGCATGGTGGGGAGTTTTAGAACAGATATCCTGAGGATATCAGGGAACAACTGTGCCATTTTCCACTACCGCTTCACAACCAAACTCTGGGCCCTGGCTTTCCTGACTCTACTTTCATTAATAAACAGTTTCATCTACCCACTTCCACCTCCCTCATAGAACACACAAGAGCAGAGTTAACTGGTTGATCATGCCAGCTTCTCCTCTCTCCTCTCTAGTTCAGATAGGTTCTTCCTGTATTCCTTATAACCCAGTTCACCTTTTGCTACAATCATGCTGTTGTCTCACTGAAATGACCTTTGTTTTCCTTTGTTTACCCAAACTTTACCAACCCTTTAAAGTCCAGTAGAAATCGGCCCTTCTCTATAAAACCTTCCACAATATTTCTAACCTTATACTAAACTCTCCTATGATATCCTGGAGAATATTACTCTCACTATCTCACCAAATTGTTGTATAATATCTCTTCTGTATTTTATTTTTATTTAATTCTCCTTCCTTATTAGTGTTTTTCCACTAAAATATATCCTCTTTATTTTTCTATTTAAAAAGCATTAAAATGATATTTTCTGACTTTGTAATGTTCTCTTTCTCTCTCCCAGTGGCCAGGCTTTTTTTTTTTTTTTTTTTTTTTTTTTTTTTTTTTTTTTTTTTTTTTTTTTTTTTTTTTTTTTTTTTTTTTTTTTTTTTTTTTTTTTTTTTTTTTTTTTTTTTTTTTGGCTCAGTCATTTTAAACAACTAGTTCACATTTACTGTTCCTGTTCACTCTTCAACTGTCACTTTGGCTCTTCTTTCAAAAACTGCCTACACATAGCTTACCAAAATATTTTCACAATTCCTAATCCAATGAATCTACAGGAAATATTTGTTTTTTGAACTAGCTGGTAATAATACCTTGCTATTTACTTGAAGAGTTTTTCTACTTCATTCCTGAGTTTTAATGGGGCTTCAAACACAGATTTACCTCTGGGGTGAGCACAGGGCTTAAGCAATGAGACACCTTGCCAAGGAGGAAAGCTGGCTGTACAAAGTCAGCCCTACGGACCAATATGACCTCCTAAGCTTCAGTTTCCTCACCTTTCTAGGGCAACATTATTTTGTCTTCTTTCATTTCTGTAAATTTACTCAGTATTCACCTAAAAATTCCCGCTTTCTCCTTAAGTTAGCTAATGTCAATTTCTGTTGCTTATAACCAAAGAGAAATTTGTTCTCTAGTGTGCAGAGCTTGAAGTAGTATCTCTCCTGGTTATGCCACATGTTGTTTTCTGTCCCCTTCTCTGTGGTTTCTGTTCTTTAAGAAACTCGTAGCTAACATTAGAATGCTTTAACCAGGAGATCCGATAATGGCTTCATTAAATGAGATAAGGATATCTGGAGTTTTAGATGCAGCCAGGCAATATGCAATAGAGAAATTACAAGGTTCATATACAGAAAGTGGGAAACTCTCAGGTACTTCTTTGAATTAAGACTAGCAGTGAAGTCACCAGTAAATTACACAACCCTGTAAAGAGAAAACCTGCAAGGCCTTAGACTTCTAAGGAGTAATAGCTTGCAAATCACATCTATATGACTCCAAAGGCCATGCCATTTAGTACAGTTCTTTCTCTTTTTAAAATTTTTGGTGCTGAAGACTGAATCTAAGTCCTTGTGCTTCCTAGGCAAGTGTTCTATCCTGGGCTAAATCCACAACCTAAGAACCCCATTTTTTATTGTTACTGATCTACTTAAAGCTACTTAATTAAGAAATGTACCTGTACATTACCAATGCTGTACCTCTTAATTTGAATGGAATGTCCAATAAAACTTTCAACAGAAAACATCTTCTATTATCTTCCTTGGAACTTAGACATGTTTTTTTGTTTTGTTTTGTTTGTTTGATACTAGGTCTCATTCTGTGGTCCAGGTTGGTCACCAGGTAGCCCAGGCTGTCCTCAAACTGATAGCAATCTTTATACCTCAGTCTCCCAAGTGCTACTATGCCCAGCTATTATGTGTTTCTAGGGGACAGAATCAGAGGCCTTGTGCTTCCTAGGTAACTGTCCTAATCACTGAGGTATGCCCCTCGACCCAGTAGTTTTGTTTTGTTTTGTTTTGTTTTTTTTGAGGCAGCATCTTATTCAGTCATCCACGCTGCTCTTGAACTCACTTTGGAGCACAGGCTGCCCTCAAACTCATGACAATCCTCCCACCTAACTTCCTGAGTGCTGGGTTTACAGGCATGTGCCACCATGCACAGCTAATTTTTATGTGGTGCTGGAGAATTGAATTCTGAGCCTTGCATATGATAGGCAAGCGCTTTAACTATTCAGCTGTTTCTCCAGGCCCCAGATACTCTTTTCATAGTTCCTACCACCATGAAAAAATGCTTTAACATGAAATGTACTCTATATGCTTATTAGTTTTTCCCACCCGACCATAAACATTTAAGTGAAGTGGTAGAAACCACACTTTTATGTTTATATTCTAAATATTTCATGAAAGCATAGTAAGTATCTTTTAAAAGAAAATCTACTCCTTCCCAGTTTTCCAGTATTAATCATTATGTCATAGATTTAAGGTATTTAATGTTTAATTTAACATCAAATGAATACTGCCTCCCTTAATTATTTACTGTATCCCCAATCCTTCAAACAAGCTTATAAGTTCTTCTGAGCTTACGACTGACTGCCTTAAATTACTTCCTCATCGGTGTGGCTAAATACCTGACACCCACAAATCAGGAGAGAAAAAGTTTACTTTAGCACACAGTTTCAGAGGGTCATAGGGTTGATTCATTTATGGGCAGCTGGCAACAGTGCAAGTAGAGGCCGAGATGGAGGCAGCTCCTCAAGGCACTGCAAACAGAAAGCCAAGTCCAGAAGAAGGGAGGAAGTAGCATATACCCTTGCAGTTCCTGTTCCAGTGATCCACCCTTTCTGAATCAAGCCTCAGTGTTCTAGTTCCTTTTCCACCATATGCCTGTCATCTATCACACACCTATAATCCACATATGTATCTTCTACTACACACCTATAATCCACCGTATGAACCATAATTCACCCCTCCAGACCAGGTCTCCATCTCTTAACAGCACATGGTACCATAGATAATCTATAACATCCAAATATATGAGAATTTTGGGGGACATTCAAGATCCAAACCAAATAAAATGCCCCTGGAACCCAAAAGACTCATGTCTACCCCCCCATCCAAAATGTATTTAGTCCTTCTCTGAGAGTTGCCAAAGTCTTAACAGTTCCAACACAGCTAAAAAAAAAAAGGCCAAGTCCAAAGTCTTCCCTGAGATGCAAGGCAGACTTTCAGCTGTCAGCTCCTGTGAAAATCAAAGAAAGTTTAAGTACTTCCAACATACAATGGCACAGGGTAAGTATTCCCATTCCAAAAGGTAGGAGTAGGGGGACAGAAAGCAGTCGGACCGAAACAAGTTCTAAACCACATAGGGCAAGGGATAAATCCTATAGCTCCATGTCCAGTACCAGGGTAAACTGTAGTGATGGCAGTTTGATGTGAGCTTCAAAGGGCTTCAGTAGCTCGACCCCACCAGTGTTACCTCCTGCTGAAATCTTCATTTTTTCTTCTTTGGGATGCCACTGCCCACAGCTGTAGACTTCTTCAGGGAACAATTCATGCTCCTAGTTTCTTCAAATTTTCAAGGTCTCCACTCTTCCTTAGGATTCTCCTTTACAACTTCATGCACTGCCCTCCAAAGGGCATACAACCTGGCCTCTAAGTCCTTCCTCTGATATCTGAGTGGAAGCCTCCACAAGTCACACCTCTTGCACTCTTCAAACCTGTAAAGCTGGGATGGCATGGACATCGCCAAGATCTGTCACCAGCTTGAGCTGAAGCCTTGGACAATTGTTGCCAAAGACTCTAAGTTCTTAAATGGCTGCACTTCTTGGGGATTTACTTTCCTAGGTTGTCCTGCAGAATGTCCTAGGAGTCTCTTTTCAAAACAAAATCCTTTACCTTTCCACCCTTAAATTGATAAGATGTGAGGTCTTGTAGATTCCTGAGGTATCCTTAAGGCCTCTGTTTTTACAGTCTTGACTGCAAGTACTTGGCTTCTCTTTAATGCTAATCTCTTTAAAAACAGCATTTGCTGTTTTCTCCAGTTTCTCTGTTTAGAGTTGGCTACAAGCCATAAACAATGGCCTAAACATTGGGTTGCTCATTTCCTCCACCAAATTAAATAGTCCACTCCCATAACCTCAGTTTCAGGCAAAGTCTCTGGAAAGGGCAAAATGATGACAAAATTCTACCAAAGCATAACATGCCTGGTTTTTAGACAACTTGCCAATACAGTTCTCTTTCCTATCTGAAACTTCTTGAGCCTGGCCTTTACAATCCACATATCTACAAGCATTCTTGTCTCCTGAGCTCTGACCAGAATCTCCCATCAAAAGGAGTTCAGAGTACTCCAAGGTTTCTTCAGTAGGCATTTCCAAACCTTTCCAAACTCTTCCTGCAAACAAGTTCCAAAGGCTTCCAAACCACATGGTCAGGGAAAATCATGGCAATGACCCCACTCTTGGAACCACATTTTGTCTTAGTTACTTTCTCTTCACAGTGACTACATACCCAACATCCACAAATCAAAGGAGGTAGAAGTTTATTTTAGCTCAGTTTCAGAAAGTCACTGGGATATCCATTCATGGGCAGCCAGCAACAGGGGAAGCACATTGTAGAGGCAGAGGTGGAGGGAGCGCCTCACATCATTGCAAACAGGAAGCCAAGTCCCAGAAGGAAGGGAGGAAGTAGCATAAGCCCTCCCAGGTCCTGTCCCAGTGATCTGCCCCTTCTGAGTCCAGCCTGAGTGTTCTGCCCTTTCCAGGGTTAAGCCTAGTTCACCACATGCCTGTAATCTATAATCAACCACATGACTATCTTCTACCACACACCTATAATCTACCATATATCCATAATCTACCCCTCCAGACCAGGGCCCCCATCTTCTAATAGCACGTGGTTCCATAGGTAATCTATAACATGCAAATACATGGGACTTTTGGGGGACATTTCAGATACAAACTACAATAACAACTTATTACTTCCAAATACTATTTAGTAAACAACAGTATTGGGTATATGGTAAGCATTCAATAAATTCTTGATGAACTGAATTAAGAACACATTATTAGCATATTAATAGGAGTAATTTATCATCCTCTACCAATCTAATTAAAAGATATGGATTTCTGAAGTACTATAATTGTACCCATATGGAAACTTTAATGAGTAAAAGAATGATCTGATTGGACAGTTAACAGCTTTTCTCTCAGTATGAGTTCCACAAATATTTTATGAATAACAGGCTCAAAGCAGAACTCAAGGCGATGGGGTACAACAGTACACACCTGTAGTCTCAACTACTCCAGATGCTAAAGCAGGAGGTTCACAAGTTTAAGCCTAACCCAGGCAATTTAGCAACTTAATGAGACTCTGTCCCAAGATCAAAAATAAAAAAGGGGTTTCTTCACCCATCCTTCTTCTTGCAGGGGAGTTCTTACTTCCAATCTCACTTTCTCCCTTGTACTTAGCCCAATAAAGTTACTTTCTGCTTCCCTATTGCTCTCTTTGTTCACAGTGTTCATTCTTTGACATTGGCAGAACATGAATCCTGGTTCTGAGCTCTCTGGTAACACTGGGGATTGAATGTACGGCCTTCACTCTGAACTACATCCTCAGACTATTTTTATTATGTTTGTTCAATATAGGGGCACACACATACACACAGACACACACATAAAATAAACAATAAAATAAAATAAATAAAATGCAAAGGGCCAGGAATATAGTTCAGTGTGAAGGGCTTAGAGTCAATCCTTAGTACACAGTTATAATCAACTAGTTAAAAGAAAAAGGGCCAGGGTATAGTTCTTGTGAAGGCCCCGGATCAATCCCCAGAGCCACACATACACACAAAAATTTTATGTATCAGTGAACCAGTGAGACTTTGTCGCAAATAAATGATAAAGAAGGGACCGAGGATATAGCTCAGAGTGAAGGCCCCAGGCTCAATCCCCAACACTGGGAAAAAAACAAAAACAAAAACAAAAACAAAAAACTACTGTAGGAGCCTGGCACACTGGCTAATGTTTGTAATCCCAGTACTTTAGAAGACTAAGGCAGGAGGATTTCAAGTTTGGGCATAACCTGGGATCTTGCCTAAAAATAGAAAATTAAGGTAGGCCTGGTCCTGCAGGCCTGTAATCCCAGTACTGAGGGAGACATAAGCAAAAGGATCACAAATGCAACCTCAGCCTAGACAATTTAGCGAGACTCTGCCTTAACATTAAAAAAAAAAAAAAAAAAAAAAAGGAGGGGCTATATCTCATTGTTCAGGTCCTGGGTTCAGTTCACAGTACCACCAAAAAATATACATAAAACAACATACAACAAAAACAAACAAACAAAAATAGGCAAAAAACCCTCCACTATTGTTGGTAAGGAGGGGATGATAGGAGGTCCAGACCCTGATAAATACCAATGCTGTGAACAAAAGAAGGGATATAACCTGTACATCTAGGGATATGAGGTGGTCCAAGGAGTCACACTGTGAAACAGTGGGAATAAAGGCTTGATTTAAAATCCTGAAATCCTGGAACTTTTTGACAAGACGGCAGCCAAGCAGGATCCTCTGCTTAGTGCCACCTCACAGGCTTACTCAAAAAGTTGACATAGTTTAAAAATAATTGTGCATTCAATTTAGCTTTGAGAAACACAACAGCTCCAGAAATTAAAAGGAGGTCAACAGGAAAGTTAGATACCTCAAGGAGGTGGCAGAAGCTGAAGAACACACCAGCCTAGGAAGCTGCCTGGGAAGGGCTAAGCAACCACAAACAGCAGGCAGCCACAGACATGAGGTAAGTCTGGATAGCCAGGAGAAATACACAGCAACAGGTAGCCCTGGCCTTCAGGAGAAGCAAGCTTTCAGGCAGTATAAACTGCAAGCACACTGTGATTTCCCTGCAGCTCAGCAGACCAGGTCTGGAGAAGCAGTTTCAGCAGTGCCATACTAGCAAGTCACACAGTTAGGAGCCATTTTGGGAAGAGCTCTAGTATGAACTACTTTGGGAAAAAGAAGCCACATATGGGTCACACATCAGGAACTTTGGGGACACTATTAACAAGTGCCTGGGAAGGAGACAGCACAAGAGATAGTCATAGAGTTGAGAACAGATTGCTGACCTTCTGAGTCACTGATGAATCCAGTGTGGACCACAGTGAGAGTAGGTCACAGAGTCCAAAAAGGGCCCACCCATAGGCGACAGAAGCCAGAAGAGATGGGAGTGGCTACTGAAGGGACTAGGTATGAAAGGATGATTAGGTCCCTTTCACTGCTTGCTTCCAGCACAGAATTCAGTGAACTTCAGACTGCCCCTACTCACCCTCATACATGTTCAGAAAAAATTTCCACTTGGCCAATGAGTGAAGTTTTTCAGGCAAGATACATTTCTGTAGATTAGGACACAGGAAGGGCAGCAGCAGGTCTCATCAGTGGACACAAAGCAAATACAGGGAACCAGAGCTCACAAGTCAATTGCTATTTCCTCCTTCCCCATATCCAATGGAGAGTAGATGTCAGCACCACAGGACAAGGGAATAAAGCCTACTTAGCCAAATACTCAACATAGTGAAAATTTTTGGACTCAACTGCTCTTTGTATGCACTTTGAGTATACCTTTTTATTGTTGTTGCTGCATTGGTTTATTTTTATTTTAGTTTTGAGGTTATCTTTTTAAAATAGCTTCATATTACGATATGTCAATAACTGGTTTGTCTTAGATTATATCATTACTGTTCATTCAGTTCACGAAGCTAATGGTGGTATAGTGGTTGATCTGATTCTTCACTGTATGCAAATGCATGCCTTTCACTGACATTAGTTTGATGCATTTTTTTCCCTCATTGGAAAGTATCGCGGATTAGGAAAGCAGCAGAAGGTTAATCGCTAAGAATACCCACAAAGCTAAATAGCTTTGGGATTAGAGTGCTTGCATAGGAAGTGTGAGGACCCAGGTTTAATTCCCTCTCCCACTATCACCAGGTACCACATGGTAGTTGGGTGTGGCAGTATGTGCCTGTAATCCCAGTACCTGAGAGGCTGTGGCAGGATTGCTGTGAGTTCAAGGCCACGTTGAGCTACATAGTGAGTTCAAGACAAGCTTGGATTACGTAAAACAAACAACTAAAAGAGTTTAAAAGTTGAGTAGTCTGAAAAAAGGTATAAATATCAAAATATAAACAACATCAAGGAAACACCAAAGAAAGGCATAATTTAACTAAAGAAATCTATAGAGTTTTTCAACCCTAGCTGATCTACAGTCCTCAGCAATATTATCATGAGAAAACAAGACAATAAAACACCAATAGAAGCACCTAACTTCTCAGAACTTTATATGATGGACCCTGAAATAGTGGAACTTATAGGAAAGTAAATTTTAAATAAGTGGACCAACCAGTCAATCTGTTCAAATAATACATACTTAAACAAGTGTAAGAGATGGTTAGTGAGATTAAAGAGAAACTTAATAAACAAACAATGGTTCTAGTTGACAACAAGTTTAGTGAGTTTATAGATGACACAAACAAAAAGCTGACTGAGGTAAATGAGGCAATGTAAAATATTAAGGAACATTTTGGTATAGAAATAGGAAAATCTAAAAAGAAATCAAGTTGAAATTAGGACATAAAATGTTCAACTGAAAGTAAGGGAAGCCAGTTTGAGCATTGTAAGGACAGAGCACCAGACCTGGAAAACATGGTTGAGGAATCTCATTATGCATCCAAAAACAACAAGGGAACAGAAAATTTCTTGAATCTAGGAAAGGAAATTAATATTAAGGTACAAAAGGCATACCTCACACCAAATAAGTTTGACCAGAAAAAAATTACATCACAATCAAAACCTCAGAAATTCAACACAAAAAGAGAATATTAAAACAGTAAGAGAAAAAGACACTATTTCCCCAAGGTAACCCCAACAGAATAACTGCAGATTTCTCAACAGAAACCTTAAAAGCCAAGAAATCCTAAAATTGAAATCTTTAAAGCTCTGAAAGAAAATAACTGTAAACCCAGACTGTCATATCTAGCAAAATTATCCCTCAACTCTAAAGGAAAACTAAACATTTTTTTATGAAAACGAAACCCTAAAGAAATTTATGACCACTAGGGCTGGAGGAGTGGCACATCAGTTAAAGCACTTGACTTGCAAGCCCACGGCCCTGAATTCAATTCTTTAGCACCATATAAAGCTGGGCATGGTGTCACAGGCCTGTAATCCTAGCACTCAGGAGGCGGAGGCAGGCAGATAGTCCTGAGTTCAAGACCAGCCTGGGATACAACAGTAACTACAGGACCAGCCTGGGCTACAGAGCTAGACCCTGTCTAAAAAAAAAAAAAAAAGAAAGAAAAGAAAAGAAAAGAAATTTATGATCACTAAACCAGCTTTGTAGAAAATATGTAAGACAGAGACAGGGAAAAATGTAGTACCAAAGAATTCAGAGGGAAGGAAACATCAAAAGAGGAGATGTAACAAAAAACAAAACCAAAGAATCAACACTGGGGAAAAGAAATCAAGACAGAAACCTGATTCAGCAAATATCTTACAATAATTTTTCTCAATGGAAATGGTCATAACACACCAATCAAAAGGCACAGACTGGTAAACTAGATAAAAAACCAAAACCCAACCATTTGCTGTTTACAAGAGTCACACTTCATCCACAAAGAAACAGATACACTGAAAGTAAAAAGATAAAAATTAATACCCCAAGCAACCGGAGCCCCAAAAGAAACAGGAGTAGCTATACTATTCTCAGACATAGTAGATTTCAAGCCAAAACAGATTAGAGGAGACAAACAAAGACATTATAAACTGGCAAAGGGAACAATAAAACAGGAAGAGCTCATAATTATAAATTTACATGTACCTGATACTGGCATGTCCAATTTTATAAAACAAAAACTACCGGACATGAAAGGTCAAAGACACCCAAATACAATCATACTAGGGGACTTTAACACCTCATTCTTACAAATAGGTCAATCAGACAAAAAATTAACAAAGAAGTATCAGAGCTATAGAACACATGGACTTAACAGATATGTACAGTGTTCCATTCAACAACAACAGAGTATATTTTTCCCCAGCAGCACATGGAACTTTTTCCAAGGCAGGCTGTGTTCTTGGCCATAAAACACATAAATAAATATAAGAGAATTACAATAATTCTCTGCATACTTTCAGATGTCAGTGGAATGAAACCAGAAACCAACAGCAAAGGAAATTACAGCAATTATACAAATATATGGAGATTAAACTATACTTTTTTTTGGGAGACAAGGCCTCACTCTGTAGTCCAGGCTTGTCTTAAATTCACTACATGGCCCAGACTGGCCTCATATATATGGCAGTCCTGACTCAGCTTCTCAAGTGCTGGGATTACAGGTGTGCACCATCACACCCCACTTATGTGGTGCTGAGGGATCAAACCCAGGGCCTTGAGCCTGCTAGGCAAGTACTCTCACTGCTAAGTTACAACTCCAGCCAATAATGTATTACTGAACAAGCAATGTGTCACAGGAAAAAAAACAAGCTATTGAACAAGCAATGCATCATAGAAGAAACCAGGGAAAAAATGAGAAACTTTCTAGAGTCAAAAGACAATGGTAGCACATCATACCAGAAAGTACAGGACACAATGAAAGCAGCACTAAAAGGAAAATTTATACCAGTGAAAGTTCATCTTTAAAAAAAAAGCAGTACCAAATAAATAATCTAATGAAGCAGCTCAAGATCCTAGAGAAACAAGAACAATCCAAATCCAATAGCAGTAAAAGAAATTATAAAGATCAGGGCAAAAATTAATGAAATTAAAACTTACAAAATACAAAAGAACAATGAATCAGAGTTGGTTAGTTCTTCAGAAGGATATATAAGATTGATAAAGCCCTTACCAACCTCATAAAAAGAAGGAAGAGAAAAACCTATATCAATGCCATAATAAATGAAAAAGGAGTCTATGGTCATATCACCCTCAATGCATCTAATCTCATCAGAAACGAAAAAAGGTGAAGTCACAAACAACACTACTGAAATCCATATGATTATATGAAATAATTTTGAAAATGTATATTCTAATAAATTTGAGAACTTAGAATAGACAAATTCCATAACACATGATACCAAAATTATACCAAGAAGACATAAAAACCCTCAATAGAGCAATAACAAGTAATAAAAATTAAGCAGTAACTCTACCAGTGAGTAAAGGCCAGAAAACTGATTGATTCATTGCAAAATTTTAACAGAACTTTAGGTAAGAACTAACACCAATGCTTCTCAAACTTTTCCTTTCTGGGAGCTAGAATTACCTCGATTCTAAAACCAGATAAAGACGTAACAATGAAAGCTATAGGCTAATTTCCTTAATGAATACAGATGCAAAAATCTCTATTAACAAGATATTTACAGAGCTGGGAGGCATAGCTCAGTGGCTAAAGTGCTTGCCTAGCAAGCACAAGACCCTGGGTTCGATTCTCCAGCACCATGTAAGCTGGGCGTGGTGGAATATGCCTGTAATCTGAGTACTTGGGAGACTGAGGCAGGAGGACTGCCATTTCTTTCTTTGAGGTCAGCCTGGCCTATATAATGAGCTTAGGACCAGACTGGAATACAGAGCAAACTCCTGCCTCAGGGAAAAAAAAAAAAAAGGTATTTGCAAACAGAACACAACAAATTATTGTGCATGATGACCAAGTGGTCTTCATCCCAAGGATGTAAGGCTGCTTCAACATACATAAATCAATGTAATACATCACATAAACAAAAGCATGAGCAAAATTCACATGATCATCTCAATAGATGAAAAAAATTGAAGATAAAATCCAACATCCCTTCATGAATTTTTTAAAGCTGTGGTGGTTTGGATCTGGAGTGTCCCCTAAAAGCCCCATGTTCCTATGGATATTGTGTACTGTTGGAAGTTGAAGCCTGGCCGTAAGGGGTAGATGCTCAGGGCTTGACCTGAAGTGGCATATGCTGGTTCTGCCTTTCCTCCCAGTCTTGTCCCAGTTTCAGTTTTAGCCCTGCCATTTGATTCCATCATTTTCTAGCCACCCACCAATGAATGGATGAAGACCTTCTGAACTGTGAGCTAAAATAAATCTCTCCTCCCTAAAGCTGCACATGTTGGGTATTGAATCTTAGAGACAAAAAAGTAACTAAGACAAAAGCTGTAATGAAAATAGGTATAGAAAGATCTTACCTCAAGCTGATAAAAGCAATTTAGGACAATCCTACTGCTAACACCATCCTAAATGGGAAAAAAATGAAAGCCACCCCCTGCCCCCAAATCAGGAACAAGACAAGGGTATATCCACCCTGACCATTCTTGCTCAACACAGTATTTGAAACTTTAGCTAGAACAATCAGGCAAGAGAATGAAATAATGAGAATAATTATAGGAAAGGAAGATGTCAAACTATCCTTACTTGCAGAGGACATGATCTTTCCATACAGGACCCACCAAAACTACACCTGAAGACTCTTAGAACTACTAAACAAATTTAGAACAGCCTGGACTACAGAGAGACCCTGACTCACTTTAAAAAAAAAAAGAAAAAGAAAAAGAAAAAAAATCCAGCCAAGTTGGAGGTTACAAAATCAATACACAAAAATCAATGGCATTTCTGTAGATCAACACTGAACACACAGAGGAAAAGATCAGAAAACAATTTCTTTCACAGTAGCCTCAAAAAATTAAGTAATTAGTAATAATGTAACCAAGGATGTGAAAAATCTTTACAATGAAAATTACATTCCTCTGAAAAAAGAAACTGAAGACATGAGAAAATGGAAGAACATCATCCCTGGTCCTAGTTAGGCAGAACCAATGTTGTCAAAATAGCCACATTACCATAACTGATACAAATATTCAATTCAATGCCAATCAAAATACTAAAAGTATCTTTCACAGGTCTATAAAAACTGATCTTAAGTTCCATATGGAATCAGAAAAAACCCAGAATAATCAAATCAGTCATAGGCATCAAGACAAAAGCAGGAGGTATCACAATTCCAGACATTAAATTATATTAGGAAGTAATAGTGATTTAAGAAGAAAAAAACACAGTTTTGGCACAGAAACATACAGGTAGAGCAATGGAACAGAATTAAAAATGCAAAGACAGCCCTAGGTACCTTTAGCCATCTGCTTGTCAACAAAACAAAAATACACACTGGCAAAAAGACAGCTTCTTTACAAATAGTGCTGGGAAAAAGACAGCTTCTTTACAAATAGTGCTGGGAAAACTGGTTATCCACATGAAGAAGAATGAAACTAGACATACATAATTCACCATGTACCAAAATCAAATCAAAATGAATCAAAAGACATAAATATCAAATAGAAACACTGAACCTGATGGAAGATAATACACGCAGAACTCCTGAAGACACAGGCAGAGACAAGGACTTTCTCAACAAAACACCTATTGTATACAAAATGACACCAAGAATCAACAAATAGGATTTTAATTAAAAGCTTCCATGTAGCAAAAGAAACAATTAATAGAGTGAAGAGAGACCTGACAGAATGGGAAAAAAAAAGTTGGTCTGCTACTCCTCAGATATCTAGAAAGAACTGAAAAATATTAGACTCCCCAAAATAACAGATCCAATCAAAAAATGGGCAACTGATACGGGCAGTTGTCAGAAACAGAAGTACGAATGGCAATACATTAAAAAATGTTCAGCATCTTTAGCCATAGAGAAATGTAAGTCAAAACAACATTGAGGTTCCATCCTACTCCAGTGAAAAGGCTTCTACTGGAAACTCAAAAAACAACAAATGCTGTCAATGACAAATGCTGTCATTCTCTTGTGTAGAAAAAGGAGTCTTTCTACATTGTTCGTGGAACTGTAAACTGGTATAACCATTATGGAAAGCAGTATGGAGTGTCCTCAAAGAACTGCAAATAGATACCTCATGTGACCCAGCTGCACCTCCTCTGGGTATCTTCCCAAGGAGTCAAGGACATCATATAGTAGTGAAGCATTCACACTACAGCAGCTAAACTCGTAACAGCCAAGTCTTGTAAGCAGCTGACATGTCCATCAACAAGTGAATAAAGAAAATGTAACACACACACACACACACACACACACACACACACACACGCACGCACATATACAATCGTGTTCTTCTCTGCCAAAAAGAAGGATAAATCTGAGTCATTTGTAGGAAAATGGATGTATCTCGAAATCATCAGGCTTAGTCAAATTATCATACACAGAAGGTTAAATATTGCATGGTTTCTCTAATTTCAGAAAATCAAACTGTAAAAAGGTAAAAGAAAAATAAAAGTGCTGGAAGAAAATATGAACATTTGTGTAGAGGAGAGTGGGAGTGAAGGGGTAGCAAAGGGGAAGGGAAGTAAAAATGTCAAGATATGACATACATATGCATGAATTTAAGTCAAATACAATCATTATTTATCGTAGATAAATACTTATAAAAAGAAAAGTTTTGGGGCTGGAGGAATGACACCGCAGTTAACGCACTTGCTTTGTAAATGCAAGGCCCTGAGATCAGTTCCCATAAAGCCAGGCATGGTGGTGCATTCCTGCAATCCCAACACTCCAGAACCGGAGGCAGGAGGATTGAACTGAGTCAAAGGCCAGCATGGGCTACACCAGTGAGTTCAGGACCAGCCTGGGCTACAGAGAGAGACCCTGCCCCCCCCCCCCCAAAAAAAATAAAATAAAATGAAAAGAAAAGAAAAGAAAAGAAAGTTTGGGGGGGGGAAATAAGAGCCTGGAAGCGAAACCAAGTGGTCTGGACATTGTTCTATACTTTAATAATTCTCAGCCTTTGCTCATGGGTAGAATTACCTAGACACTCTTCAAAGACATGCCCATGGGAGGCTGAAGCAGGAGGATCAGAGCTTCAAGTTTCCCCTAAGCAATTTAGTGAGAATTTATTTCAATATAAAAGAATTTCAATACAAAAGGCAAACTAGGGAATTCTAATGTGTAGTCTAGTTTGAGAACCACTGGGTTATGCAACAGAAGTAAAGCTGTGAGATAGGGTTAAAATTCATGCTTGATTTAAGACAGGTTATAAGCAACAATGTTGAAGTGATTATTTGTTGCAGCTAACTTTTAACTTGACTTATACAGTCTTAATTCTCAGTGCATCTTTCCACTTATTAACAGGTCAAGCTCTGAAAACAACAATAACAACAAAACAACTCATGAATTTCTCATACATGACTGACTCACTGACTGCACAGTTTGCAACTTTAGAATTTTACCTCTGTGATATTCCACAGACTACTAACCTAGATGATAACTATTTCTATTCTAAGCTACTTTACATCCCTGCAATGCAGTGCTTTCACGCTGGAGAATGTTCTGGTTGCATCCAAAACTTCTCTTAAGGCTTGGGGGCACATAGCTCAGCAGTTAATGTGCTTGCCTAGCAAGTGCAAGGACCTGAGTTCAGTTCTCCAGCACCACACAAACTGGGTGTGGTGGCACATGCCCTGCAATCCCAGCATTTGGAGGCTGAGGTAGGATTACTGTGAATTCAAGGCCAGCCAGGGCTACATCGTGAATTCAGGACCAGCCTGGACTACAGAGTAAGACTTTGTATTAAAAAATAAACAAATAATGCTTAAATATCAAAACAATCTAAATACCAGTGCACAAGTCACCTGTTTAGACTAAAGCAAAATGTGAGATTATTCATTCTTGTGTTAACTGCAAATATTGTACTACTCCTGGTTTCAGAAGTGAGAAGACACCAGACAATACCTGTAACTTGTTCTGTCACAAAGACTTTCAGAAAACTTCAAATAAAGGGCAACGCAAGTATCCCATACAGCAAATCTCATCTATTGAATACATCAAACAAGAGTTCCGAGAAGAGCAAAAAATTCATTTAGGTGACTAAGAGTACGACAACGTGCTGATCCTTCAAAAGCAGGTCTGCTTGCTTATAACAAACGTGGAACTATGCTTCAGGATTTACATTACTCTCTTGAAGGCTTATTCAATAAATCCGTATACTGTTAATGAGAAAGCAACTCTTCAACTACAAAGTGGGCCCCCTAACTGTCTTGGTGTATGTGGTGCTGGGTCACTGTATTTAATGAGTAGTAAAAATATTCCCCGAGCATTAAGCATCTTATTTCCAAATCAAGCTAATGAACACAAAAGCTCACATCCCAACAGAAAGGGGTGCAGTGAAAACAGTGAGTAATGTTAAACTTGAACAAGAGCCCAGAAACCTCATGTTTATCTGGGAAACAGAATTTCTTAAAGGTTGACCATGCTTGTACCCCTGCTATTCAGAAAGCAACCTACAGGTTTCTAAAAAGAAAACCCAAGTTTAACTCTACGACACAGGAGTGAGAGTTTAAAAAGCCAGCCACGGGAGTTTGACACGGGAGTCCGAAGGAAAGTCACCGGGCGAGGAACGAGGACGGGAGCGAGACAGGAAACGCCGGACGAGGCGAGCAAAGGCCATCAGTGGGAAACTGGGTGCCCAGCTCTTTTGGCCCCCGGGACCTCACGGGGCCCGTCTCGGCCCGCGCTCCTGGGGCCCGGCCTCGGGGCAGCCCCCCACGGGCCTGGCAGCGGGAGGCACAGGGAGGTGGGCGGGAGCCGAGGGCTCCGCGCCGCTGGCGCTCGCGAGGGTCCCCGGGAAGGAGGCACGCTCCGCTCAGCCCTCGCCTCCGGGAGCAAAGAGGGGGTGGGTGGAGCCGAGCCCGGAGCCGCCCCCCGGAGCCGCCCCCGCAGCCCCGGCCCCCGCCCCCGCCCGGCTGTCAGCCGCCCCTCCCGCAGTCGCTTACCCACCGGCCGCGCGGTCTCGGCCGCAGGGTGGCTGCGGCGGCGGCGACCCCGCCTGGGTCATGATCCCCGGCGAGGAAGGCAGGGGTGTCCGGCCACCCGAGCGGATCGCGCCGTCCGCGGCCGCCGCCTGCTCCTGAGGGGCTGGGGGAGCGCGGGCCCGGGCCCTCCTCTCCCCCCGCCCCCGCTGCCTCTGCCAGCGGCCACCGCCGCCGCGGCGAGCCCAAGCCTTCAAGGCCGGAGACCCGGCGGCAGCGCGGCCTCAACTTTCCCAGCCCCCCTCCCCCCGCCCCTCCCCGCCCGTCCCGCCCCTCCCGCGGCCGCCGCTCGGCGAGCGAGCAGCCTACCCTGAGTGCCCCGCTCTCCCCGCCCCCGCCTCTCACCCCGCCAATCCGGCGCCAGAGAGGTTGCCGTTCGAACCAACCAGAAGCCAGGACGCTGTTGCGCAACGCTAGAAGGCGGGAGGAGACGGAGAGAAAACCGAGGCGTGAACGGGCCTCGGGCTACCCAATGAGGAGGGCCGGGGTGGGGGGAGCGGCGAAGTGTACAATGTTGGGTTGAAGGAACAGGAAATATTCTTAAAGGTAGAATGACAGGCAGGAAGAAAAGCCAGTAGGTAAGTGGGAAAGAGGTGGGTCTGGTTCCTTAAAGGGGAAGACTTGCGAACCTAGAAAAGATGTTTTGAGAAACTTCTTTGTATCCTGGCGTCTGTTCTGCTTGTCACGTCGTTCAGTAGCAGTTTGGAAGTGGAAAAAGTGACGAGAAGAGGGGGACTGAAGTCTTGCGGAATGATTACAGAGCTCCTCTTAGCCTCGAAGGCAGGAAGGAGACAGGATTCTTGTGTAGGACGGGGTGGGAAAGACAATCCTCACGCCTTATCTTTCACTAGGAGAATGCTGACCGACCTGAGGCTCCTCGAGTTCGTGGCTGTGATCTTCTGCCTTCCTTCATTTACGTAGATTCCTGCCAACCGAAGATGGCAGTGTTTAAAAATGCCCCGGGGAAGCTCCTGGCCGAGTAGGGAGCGTGCGGCACTGGGGGGTGCAGTTTGGAACACAACGCCCAAATTACTTGTATCTGGGAGGTATAGGGCCATAGAAGGGAGATCCGAGGGTCCCTTAACTTCAGGGTGGGTTTGGAGCACCAGAACCATGCTCATAACTTCCTTTTTCTAGTTTCGCTTCATATTTCATAAGCTTGGTTCTTGAAACAGGTGTCTGCCACTTAGCGGTGGTGAATGACTTCCAAGCTTCTCTACAATCAGCTTTGGTACTGTCCCGGATCTTCGATAAGTAACTCCCATAAGATGCACACAGGACAGACTATTGGAATAATGACCCTGCATGCAGATCCACAGAATAATGATCCTGTAAACAGAAGAAGCAGACCTTGTATTTTGAGAAAAAGGATGCAAGTAAACCGTGTAAGCACCTTGTGCTTGTACAGCAATTTAAAAAGCTGTGATGAAACCAATCTTGAATGTTGTTTAAAAACTATGTTCTAATAAACAGCCTGGGAATTTTAACTCTTCCATCTAGGCATATGAAATTCTAATTAGCCTTTGAGTATATTCAAGCTGTAGCTATAATTCAAAGCCATACTGTTACATAATATTAATTTATATGGATGTATGGAAATACTTTCTATGATGGTAAGAATATAAAGGATTTTGGCTGATACGAAATCTAGGGTACGCACAATTTCACAAACTACAGTCCATCAATTCTGAAGAAAACTACACAAGTAGTTGTGATGATTTAAAAAACACAACTTGAGGCTTTCTAACTGCCCTTGAAAGCACATTAATAAGCTAGGCATGGTGACAAATGCCTGTAATCCCAGCACTGGAGGCTGAGGGAAGAAGATTGCTGTAAGTTCCAGGCTAGTCTGGGCTACGCAGTTGAGTTCAGGCCCAGCCTGACCTACAGAGACTCGTGTCTCAATAATGATAACAACATCTTGAAGTGGAAAATACTTCTCTTTTTAAAAAAAAGTTTGCAACATTTGCTTTAAGTTATTTTTGAGATAGGCTAAACTGCCCAATATGGGCTCCGATTTGTTATTCTCACGCTTCAGCGTCCCAGACTGGTAGGATAAGAAGCGTGCGATCCTGTTTCTACCAGCTAGGAATCTTTTCATCGGTATAGCCATCCGATATTGGTTTACTACACTAGATATGAGATCTTTGACATCAGATAACCACATGGTCCTGTTTTCAGGCCAGCTTAAGGTACCCCACTGCCGATAAAATACACTGGCCAAGACAGCCTGGTCTCTCACTTTTTCTCATCAACAGAGGAAATCTGATTTTCAACCACATACTTGAGATCTATCATTGGCGTTCGAAGATTATTTGCATGATTTACAAACTCTTTCTTGCATCATATTTAAATTTATGACATCTTTTTTCTCCTAGGAGATGAGGAATTACAGGAATGCAACGCCAATACATAGGGCGGGGCCACGGGTGCGGAAGGCGGGGGTGGCTGGTAGGGCGCGGCTCCGGGCTCGGCTCCACCCACCCCCTTCCTGCTTCCCGCAGTGAGAGCTGAGCAAAGTGGGCTTCCTTCTAGCTGATCTCCACTGGTAGAGCCTGTTTCCTTATCTCTTCTTTTCTTGTTCTTGACTTTCCTTTGGACTCCCTTGTTAAACTCACGTGGCTCACTTTTTAAGTGTTAGGGTTAGGCTTACATTTTCTTTCTAGAAGGCTGTCTTTTGTTTTCCAAATAGGGGTACAAGCATATGGGCAATTCTTTTGTATTTCCAACAGCAACATGTGAAGGTTCTGAATTGTCCACACCATCACCAAGACTTGAAATCGTCAATCTTTAAATTCTAGCTATTATAGTGTGTTAAGTGGTATCACACACTAGACTAGTTTTCATTCTCTACTACTGGAGTTAGCATATTACCGTATCTTTATTGGCTAGTTGCATATCTTCGGTAAAACCTTTGTTCAGGTCGTTAGCCCATTTTGAAATCAAGATACTTTTGTTATTATTGATATGTGAAAGTTCTTTATATGTTCTGGAAAAGTCTTTCTCGGTTATGTTTTGTGCATATATTTTCACCCGTCTTCTTTTCCATTCTGGGGATTGAACTCAGGGACTCACGTTTGCTAAGTAAGCATGGTGCCAATGAGTTACATCACCAGCCCATTTTATTAATATTTTGAGACATATTCTCTATAAGCTGCCAGGCTTACCTTGACGTTGGGATCCTTCATAGCTATTACAGCTTGACCCACTGCATCTGCCTTGCTTTTTTGGTTTCTTTTTACAATGTCTTTGCAAACAAAACCAAAATAGCTTTATTTTATAGTTGTCTCACAATAAACATTTAAAGTGTGCAACGTGATAATTTTTGACTTGTACTCACCTAAGAAATCATCTCTTCAATAAAAGAAAAGAACATATGTCTTCCTCTCGGCTTCATGCTGCCAATCATTTGCTTCTCTCTGCCTACATCCCCTTGGTCGGTATTCACTAGTCTGTGTTGTCACCACATACTAGTTTACATATTCTGCAATTGTGTGCAAATGAAGTCACTCATTTCATACTCTTTGTCTTTCCTCATTCAGCACTTTTTCTTAAATTCACTCCCTGTATTGTCTATATCAATTATTAGTTTTAGATGCTGAGTAGTATTACATTTTGTGGATATGCCACATATAGGTGTGGGGGACAGTGGAACTGTTTCTAGTCTTTAACTGTCACAAATAAAGATGCTGAATTAGCTTTCCTTTGGTTGGATCACAATCCTGACACTGTGATTTGAAGTTTAATTTGGCTCCCGTTTGAAGAGATTCAATCCATCGTTGAGTGAATCCAAGGCAGAAGCTACATGGATGAAAAGCATAATGGAACATAGATACTTAGTTCATGCTGGCCTGAAGGCAGAGCCTGGAGGAATGCGGGAGCTCCAGATACAAACATCAAAGTCACACTTCCATGACCTATCCAGAAGTACTCAGAAATGTGATCTGCCAAAGCAAGCAAGTAGACACAAACAAGCTTAGCCATCAAAGATACTATGAGCATTCATGAAAGGTCATAGTATGACTGCTTTCATTTTCTTTGAGCAATACTTGGGTAAGTAGTGAAATGGTTGAGTTATATGGTATGTTTGTGATTAAATTTCACTGTGTCACTGCTATGCTGCTCTCAAATGTGTGGGATCAAGTAGTCCACTCCTCAGCTTCCCAAATAGTTGAGACTACAGGCATGTGCAACCACTTAGCCATAATGCATTTGAAATTAATTTTTGGATGCCAGGAAAGTATCATTTTGCATTGGGAAGTCTAATTTTTTTTAAAAGAACTAATTGTTGAAGGTATTATCCTTTTTACATTCAATTGCATTTATACCTTGAACCTTCAAAGGAGAATCAAGTGACCATATTTGTGCAGATGGATATCTAGACTTTATTCCATTCTATTGATGTATTTGTCTGTGTTGACATCAGCCCCACACTATTTTTATGCAGCTTTGCAGATCTCGAAGTAGAATAAGTCCTCCAATTTTCTTCTTTTAAAAACTGTACTAGGCTCAGGCCTTCAGTCCAGCACTCTTGGAGGCCAAGGCATGGAGATGACAATTTTGAGCCCAGCTTGAGCAATTTAGTGGTTTAGTGAGACCCTGTGTCAAAATAAAAAAATAAAATGGGCCAAGGATGTAGCTCAATGGGAAGGCCTTGAGCCTGGTCTCCAGTACCATAAATAAATTTATGAATATATGTTTTTTTTGAGACAGGTCTCGGTCTATAGTTCAGGCTGGCCTGAGATACATGGCGATCCTCCTGCCTCAGGCTCCCAAGTGCTAGGATTTCAGAAATGCACTGCCGCACCTGGCTTATGTGGTGTTGGGGAATCTAACTCAAAGCCTTCATTTGCTAGGCAAGCAATCTTATCACCAAGGTATACCCCTGGCTCATAAATGGATATTTTAAAAATTGTATTAGCTAGTTTATTCTTTTGCATTTGCATGTAGACTAATCTATGCTTATCAAAAAGAATAGGGAATATAACTCAGTGGCTAAATCTGAGTTCAATTTCCTAGCACCACAAAAGGCAGGCATGGTGGTGCACACTTGATTGCCATGTTTTTAAAGCCAGCTGTTAAGCTGTTTTTTGAGTTCAGGACCAGCCTGGACTACAGTGTGAGACCTTGTCTCAAAAAAAAAATTGAGTTTTCAGTTCTATGAACATTTTATTTATGAGTTTGAGGATGGGGATCAAACCATTAAACCCAGGACCTGGAACATGGTAGGCAAATACTCTATCATCATCCTATGGCACCAGCCCTTCCATACAGTCCCTAAACTTTTGTCTCAAAGCTTTTTAGTACAGTAATATTTTATAGCTTTGTTTGTATTTGACTTTGTTTTGTCAATTATACTCCTAAAAAGTTCAGATTTTCCTTCTTTTGTTAATGTTATTTAGTTGCTAGAGATTAAATCCAAGGTCTTGCTGAGATGAATGTTGAACCCTTAAATGTTTTTTTGTGCTGAGAATTCTTTTGTGCCAGGACTCTAAAATCAGTTAAAATCCCAACCCTCTAAATATTTTTTTTTTTTGAAACAGTGTCTTGCTCTGTAGTTCAGTAGCCCAAGTTGGTCCTAAATTCACTATGTAGTCCAGGCTGGCCTCAAACTCATGACAGTCTTCCTACCTCAGCCTCGTAAGTCCCAAGATTAATTGGTTAATTTGTATGGTGTTGGAGAATAGAACCCGGGGCCCTATACATGCTAGGCAAGCTGCAACTACTGTGCTATGCCCTAGCCCCTCTAATTCTTTTTTTCAATTTATGATTTTCAGTGCTGAAAGAACAATTAATGGTTTTACCCTTGTGATTTTGATACCTTATTCTTTCGGTTTTAAAGATAAAGATACCTTAGCATTTTTTAAAATTAGGGCATCTTGGGCTGAGGGCATAACTCAGTGGTTAAAGCCCTTGCGTATCAAGCACAAGGCCCTGAGACCAATTCCCTAGCACTACATAAACTAATTAGAGAATTAGAGAACATCTAAAAATTTGATATGACTGTAACAACTGGTAATATGTACAACTAAAGTAACTGGTCAAAGCAGAAACTACTAAGATAATACAATAACTGAATACGTAGTTTGAAAAGCTTTGAATTTAGGCTCAAAGTAATAAAATTCATATTTTAGAAGTCAGACTTAGCAAAATGATATGTATGCATTAAGAAAAACTGGAAAGTCTTGCAATAACTTTAAGGAGCTGGGTCCAGTGGCATAGGCCTACAATCCCAGCACTTTGGGAGGCTGAGGCAGGACTGCAAGCACAGCCTGGATGACTTAGTATCTTAGAAAGACATTGCATCAAAATTTTTAAAAAACTGGGTTGGGTCTCTAGCTGAGTATGAAGGATCTGTATGATCCTCAGTACCACACACACTCATACACATACACACACACACACACACACTCCTTTGAGGTCTGGGAGTGCAGCTGTGGTATAACACTTGCCTAGAATACTTAGCATGGGTTTGACTATAAGCACTTTAGGAGAAGAGAGCAATTTATTGTTTATAGACATCATATCTAAGAAAAATACTGAAATATTGTAACAATGGAAAGATAATCTACAAAAAATATGATTTACAAAGGAAATACAGGTATTAATGAAGAAGAGGATTCTATGGTCAGGTTGCAATACTATGGCGTTACATTTGTGTAACGGTGTTAGTATTTCCATCCTGCCACGCCTAACTGCACTGCCATGCGTTGGATTTATTCTTTACAATAACATTTGAGAGCTTATCATGTGTTGGGCATTGTGATTGATGCTGCCTATAGTTAGCAACATGGTGTTACATATTTAAAAATTTGCTAAGAGGGTAAATCTTATATTTTATCACAAAATGATATGGATCAAGGGAAGAGTCTAGGATGAGAAGGATATTTTATAATTTTACAGTGATGGCTCATGAATATGTACTTTTTCCAGACCCATCAATCTGTATATGAGTGTTTATAGTTTCTTTATGTCACCCATATCTCAATTAAATTTTTGAACTTATCAAATAGACCAAATTTTAGGCCATAATATAAATCACTTTATATTTAAGCTTAATATCTTATTTGGAAAACCTCTGAATGTTTGAAAATTAAATACACTTCTAAATAGTCCAGGTGTCTTCAGAAGAAATCACAAGATATTAGAAAATATTGAAAGACAGATAATAAAACCCAAAAGCTGCTTGATGCTGCTTTGAAAGTGCTTAAAGGGTAATTGATCATATCAAGTATATATGAAAAATGAAGAAAGGTATTAAAGATCTAAGTTTATATCTTAAGAAACTAAAAACTAGGAATGGTGCAGATTATAATCCCATGTACTTGAGAGGCTGAACCAGGAAGACTGCAAGTTTCAAGCCAAGCTAGACAATTTAGCAAGTCCCAACAAAAAAAGACAAGTAAAGAAACTCATGATGATGCCTTCCCTCCATGTGAGAGGCCTCAGATTTGACCTCTAGTACTAGAAACAAAAT
>PVKB01000015.1:1245993-1303493 GCA_004027205.1 Ctenodactylus gundi
TTCAGCTAGGAGAGGGAGGAGATATCCAGGAATTAAAAGGCCAGGGTAAGGTTGGAAACCCTGTAAACATGTCAGAAGCTTAAGAACACTTCAGCCTGGGAAATGGTCTCAGACCACCTGGGAAGGGGACGAGGCCCTGGCATCTGCAGACTGAATTAAGCCCAGATCCAGGAGCTGTGGAAGTTAGCAGCAGCCTAACATGAGGTAAAGCCTTGGAGCCTGGAGCCACAGGAATTGACAGCATCTGGTAGCCCCACCATCCAGAAATGAGCCTGTAGGTAGTGCAAAATGCAAACGCACTACAAACTCCCCCTTGGAAAGGCTTCCCTGTAGAGTAGCAGACCAGCTGAAGAGAAGCAGCCCTTGGCAGCCCTACTAGCCAGTGGCATAGGCAGGAGCCATTTTGAAAACAGTCTTAAGTCCAAGTTATTTAGGGTAAGAGAAGTCACAGATAGGCCTCACACCAGGGAATTTGGAAACACTCTTAATCAGTGCCTAGGAAGGAACTGGCAAAAGAGAGTGCTTCCCTGAGCTCCAGGGAGGGAAGCCAGGACAAATGAAAGAGCTTTGCTGACAGCGCCAGGAGTGAAGAAAACATCTATAGGTCACTAGAATGTAGGTCTCCTTGTCATTGACTACTTGCAGCACAAAACTCAGTGTACTTTTGAATCCCCCCACCTCCCTATCTTCATACATACTCAAAGAAACTTCTTAAGTCGGCCATTAAAGTGAAGTCCCTCAGAAATAGAATCATGGGAAGACAAGGCAATAGGACACACATACAAATGCCTGGCTCCCCAGAAGCTAATGTCATGGGCCCTGCAATAGTGGAACTCATAGGAAAGGAAGTAAAAACCAAATAGACCAGTTGGTTTATAGAAACAGTTGGTTAGAACAAGACATACATTTTTGTTTTTGCGTTTGAGACAGGGTCTCACCCTGTAGCCCAGGCTAGCCTTGGACTTGGCAAACCTCCTGCCTCAGCCTGCCCAGTGCTGGGAAACAAGATATTCTTAAAGAAATGCAAGTAATGATCAGCAAGTGTAAATTGGAATTTACTAAAAAAAATAACAGTCTTAATGAATGCAAGGCTTATGGAACATATAGGAGACACAAATAAAAAGCTGGCTGAAGATGACATGATCTTATACATACAGGACCCGAAAAACACTTACCAGAAGACTTAGATCTAATAAACAAATTCAGCCAAGTTGTAGAATATAAAATCAATACACAAAAATCAGTAGCAGGGGCTGGAGGAACAGCTCAGCAGTTAAAGTGCTGGCTCAGCAAGTGCTAAGTCAAGTGCTAAGTGCCCGAGTTCGATTCCCCAGCACCACATAAACTGGGCGTGGTGGCACACGCCTGTAATCCCAGCACGTGGGAGGCTGAGGCAGGATTGTTGTGAGTCCAAGGCCAGCCTGGGATCCATATTGAGTTCAGGACCAGCCAGGACTACTGAGACTCTGTCTCAAAAAAAAAAAAAAAAATATCAGTAGCATTCCTCTACAGTAACAACGAAAGCACAGAGAAAGAGATCAGAAAAGCAATCCCATTCAGAGCTGCCTCAAAAACAAACAACAAAAACCAAAACATTAAATACCTAGGAATCCACCTAACAAGTGAAGGACCTGTATACTGAAATCTATAGTACTCTGAAAAAAAGAAATCAATAGAGAATTTTAGAAAATGAAAAGAGATCCTCTGTTCCTGGATAGGCAGAACCAACAGTGTCACAATGGCCATACTACATAAATTGATGATACACAGATTCAATGCAATCCACATCAAGATACCAGCGGCGTTTTCTAAAAAACTAGAAAAAAATGACCTGAAAATTTATATGGAACCAAAGAAGGCCGAGAATAGCCAAAATAATCCTAAGCAATAAAACAAAAGCAGGAGGCATCACAAAACCAGGTCAAATTATATTACACAGCAACAGTGATAAAAATGAAATGGTACTGGCACAGAGACAGGTGTGTCAACAAAACAGAACTGAGAGTGCAGAAACATCTCCAAGTACCTTCAGCCATCTAATCTTCAACAAAGGGGCCAAAAATGTACACTGGAGTTAAAGATAGCTTCTCAAAAAATGGTGCTGGGAAAACTAGCTAACCACATACAGAATGAAAATAAACTCACAACTTTTTCACCATGCACCAAATTCAAATCAAAATGGGTAAAGACTTACAGACATTAAAATAAAAACATTGAAGATGTTGGAAGAAAAATACGCAAAACCCTGGAAGACATGGGCATAGGCAAGGACTTTATCAACAGAACACCAGAAGCACAACAGCTAACACCAAGACTCAACAAATAGAATTACATCAAATTAAGATAGCTTCTGCCCAGCAAAAAAAATAATCAAGAGTGAAGAGAGCACCCAAAGAATGGGAAAAAATATTCACCAGTTATGACAGATGAGTATCAAGAATATACAAAGAACTGACAAAAATTAGACCCTCCAATCAAAATGAGAATCTGAAATGAACAGTTCTCAGAAGAAGTCTGAATTGCCAATAAATACATTTTCAACATCTTTAGCTATCAGAGAAATGCACATAAAACAACACTGTGGTTCTATCTAATGGTAGTAAGAATGACTAGTATTAAGAATACAAAAAAATAACAAATGTTGGCAAGGCTGTGGGGGAAAAGGAGCCCTCCTACACTGGAACTGTAAGTTGGTATAACCACTATAGAAAGCAGTATGGAGATTCCTTAAAAAACTGAAAATCAATATTCTATTTGACACAGCTATATCTCTTCTAGGTATTGTTTCAAAAGAGTTAAATTCATCATACAATAGTGGTACATGCATTTCCATGTTTATAGCAGCACAATTTATAAAAGCCAAATCTTGGAAGAAGCCAATATGCCCAAGTACAGATGACTGGATGAAGAAGATGTGGTATACATATACACAATGGGATACTATACTACCATAAAGAATGACAAATTTTGAGTCATTTGTAGGAAAACGGATGCACCTTGGACTATTATGTTAAACAAGGTGAATCAGACCCAGAAAGTTGAATATCATGTGGTTTCTCTAATTTGAGAAAACCAAACCATAAAAAAGAAAAAGATTTAGAATAAAATAAGAAAATGTACTTTTTTTTTGGAGAGGGAAAGGGGGATGGTGAGAGGGAGGGAAGGGGAGAAGGATGTGATGTGTAAATAAAAAAGTTAAAAAGCTGGCCTAGGTAAATAAATAAGGCAACACAAGATATGAAGGTACATTTCTATAAGAGGAAAATCTGAAAAATCTGAAAAACTCTAACAGAAGTTAAGGATATGAAAAACTCATCTGAAAGCAGGAGAAGTTGGCTCAAGTATTTCAAGGATGGAATTTCAGACCTTGAAGGCAAGATTGACGAAACTACAGCAATAGTCAGACAAGACACCAAAACAAGAACTGAGCAAAGTAGCAAGAGACAACAGCTGACAAATGACTCAAAAAGAACCAACCTCAGAATTAATGAGTGTGGGAGAAAAGGCAAAAGACAGTACAAAAGGTATAAAGAACTTGTTCACTTAAATCATGGCAAAGATTTCCAGAATCTAGGAAAAGAAAATTAATATTCAAATACAAGAAGCTTATAGAACATCAAATAATCATGACCAGAGAAGAATATTGCCATGACACATCAGAATGAAAACCTCAGAAATCCAACAAAATGAGAATATTAAAAGCTAGAAGAAAAAAAAAGACAATATTCTACCAATACAAGCCCATCCAAATTACTGCAGCACATGGGACTTTAAAACAGACCATATCCTTGGACATAAGACATGCTTAAATAAATACAAAAGAATTGAAATCATTCCCTGCCTACATTCAGATCATAGTGGAATGAAACTAGAAATCAACAATAAAAGAAACTACAAAAACGATAGGACTCAAGGAATGGCACAGCAGTTAAAGCATTTGCCTCACAAGCATAAGACCCTGAATTTGATTACCCGGCACCACATAAAGCTGGGTGTAGTAGTTCATACTTGTAACCATAGAACTTGGGAGACTCAGGCAGAACAGAAGGATTGCCATGAGTACAAGGCCAGCCTGGGCTCCAAAATGAGTTCAGGATCAGCCTGAGCTACAGAGCGAGACCCTGTCACAAAAAAGGAACAACAAAAAAAAAGAAAACACAAAAAATAAACTGCATAAATACATGGAGATTTCATCATACATTACTGAGCAAGTGGTGGGGTAAAGAAGAAACCGTGAAGAAACACTTCCTAAAGTTAAATGATAATGCAATCACATGATATCAAAATCTATGGTGCACAATAAAAGCAGTACTAAGAGGGAAATCTATAGTTATGAATGCACATATGAAAAATACCCCAAAGCAATCTCAAATAAACAATTTAATGATACACTCAAAATGCTAGAGAAACAAGAACAGCCAAATCCAAAAGCAGAAGGAAATTACAAGAATCAGAGCAGACATCAATGATATTAAAACTATAGACAAAGGATCAATGAAGTTTTTGATAGGATAAAGACTGATAAACCTATCACCAAACTCACTAAAAGGAAAAATTCACAACAATTCAACTAGAAATTGAAAAGTTGAAATCACAACACACATTGTTGAAATCCAGACGCTTATAAGAAATTATTTTGAAAACCTATATTCTAATAAAATCAAGAACCCAGAATAAATGGATAAAGTCTTAGACCCATATAAAAAAACTTGAACCAAGATGACATAAACATTCTGAAGTGAGCAAAAACTAGGGATGAAACTGAGGCAGGAATAAAGGGTCTACCAACAAAGAAAAGCTCAGGACCTGATGAATTCACCACAGAATTCAATCAGAAATTTAGGAAGAATTAGTGCCAATACTTCTCAAACTCTTCCATGAAGTTGAGAAAGGGAACACTGTCCAACTCCTTTCTAGAATCATGAATCACCTTGATACCCAAAGAGATAATAATCCAGGAAAGAAAAACTACAAGCCAATTTCCTTCATGAATATGATGCAAAAATCCTTAATAAGATACCTGAAAACAGAATAAAACAAATCATTAAATATATCATACACCATGACCAAGGTGGCTTCATCCTGAGGATGCAAGGATGGTTCTATACACATAAATCAATTAATGTAATACACCACATTAAGAAAAGCAAGGACAAAAATCACATGGTCATCTCAACAGTTGCAGATCCTTTGACAAAATACAACATCACTTCCTAATCAAAACTGATGAAAATAGGTATAGGACTTTACTTCAAGCTGATAAAAGCAACTTGACAGCATTTTTCCTCAAATCAGGAAGAAAAGAAAGGTATCCACTCTGACCACTTCTACCAACACAGTGCTCATGCAGAAGCAACCCCAAGTACCTTCAGCCATCTGATCTTTGACAAAGGGGAAAAAACATGTGCTAGAGAAAAGATAGCATCTTTAACAAGGGATGCTAGGAAAAACTGGTTAGCTGCATGCAGAAGAATGAAAACTGGACCCACAGTTTTCACCATGTACCAAAATTAAATTATAATGGATCAAAGACTTAAACATTAAAACAGAAACACTGAACTTGTTACAAGAAAAAAACAGATAAAAGCCTGGAAGATACAGAGACAGGCAGAGATTCTCTCAGTAAAACACCTAGTGCATATAACACCAAAAATTAATGAATGAGATTATACCAAATTAAAAAGCTTCTGCACAGCACAGGAAACAATCAACAAAGCGAAAAGGAAACCAAGGAAGCCACCAGAATGGGAAAAAGTTTTTTTCCAGCTATCCTCGGATGGAGGACTATTATTGAGAATATATACAGAACCAAAAAAAATTAGGCACTCCAAAATGAAAGATCCAGGGGCTGGAGGAATAGGTCGGCAGTTAAAGTGCTTCCCTAGCAAGCGCTACGCACCTGAGTTCGATTCCCCAGCACCACATCAGCCAGGCATGGTGGCACATGCCTGTGATCCCAGCAATTGGGAGGCTGAAACAGGAGGATTGCTATGAGTCCAAGGCTAGCCTGGACTTCATAATGAGCTCAGGACCAGCCTGGACTACAAAGCAAGACCATGCCCCAAAACAAAACAACAACAACAACAACAAAAAAACAAAAAACAAAAAACAAAAGAGCCAAAAAAGGGGGAATCTGAAGTGAGTAGCCAGTTCTCAGAAGTCCAAATGGCAAATAAATACATAAGAAAATTTTCAGCATCTTTAGGCAGCAGAGAAATGCAAATCAAAACAACCCTGAAGTTCCATCTAACTCCAGCAAGAATGGCTGCTGTTAAGAACTCAAAAAATAACAAATGCTGGCAAGGTTTGGGAGAAAAGGAACCCCTCCTACATTGCTGGTGGGACTGTAAACTGGTACCACTATGGAAAGCGGTATGGAGACTGAGATATCCCATTCAATCCAACCAAACCTCTTCTAGGTATCTTGCCAAGAGTTCAAGTCATCATACAAGATTGATACACAAATACCAGTATTTTTTACAGCAACACAATTTATAACAGCCTAATCTTAAAAGAAGCCAATATATCCAACACAGATGTGGCATATTTGCACTTTGTACTATTCTGCCATAAAGATAAATCTGAGTCATTTGTAGGAAAATGGATACACCTTGAGACTATTATGCTCCGTGACATGACTAAGACACAGAAGGTTAAATGTATTATTTGTTTAATGAGAAAAACCATGAAAAAGAGAAGAAAGTAAGCAGACAGTCTATGTGGAGACAGAGAAGAAAGGTAGGTTGGGGGGGAGTTTAGGGGTGAGAAAGGGATGTGATATTTAAATTGAAAAAGGAAAACAACAGAAAAATGAAAACAAATCAATTTTGAAAAATTAACTAAGGAAAAAATTATCAATCAGCAATATCATTAATGAAAGGCACCTCACTACAGAGTTTTATTGACAATAAAAGGATATTATAAATAATTCATCTAAGAGATTTGAAAACTAAGATGAAATGGACAAGCTTTTGGGGAGAACAAATTACTAAGATTAAGAAAGTCTGACAGTTCTGCAAAATGTTAAGAACATGACAAAGCAATTCCAGTCATTTGGGAAATGAAAACATATCCACACAAGGACTTGTATATGAGCTCCATGCAGCGTTATTAACAGCAGCCACTGTGGAAATGACTCAAATATTCATCAACTGGTAAGTGAATAAATGTGCAATATACATATTATGCAATACTCAGTTGTGATGGGTGAGTTGTTAGTATGTGAATTATATTTAATAGGGCTATTCTCAACAAAATAGTAAGCATACAGCCTTATGCTTGAAGGAAAATTAATTTGTAGCAAAATCCTCTCCACAAAGAAAAACCTAGGCCCAAATGGATTCTTTCATGATTTTTTCAAATACCACCACCAGTTTCACATACTCATTTCAAGGATATTCCTCAACCCATCTTATGATAACATTATGCTAAAAAAGTATTCCTCATGAATAGACAAGAAAATCCTTAAGAAAAATATTAGCAAAACCAGCCTAGCAATATGCTCAAACACTATCAGCCTCAGAAGTGAAAAGCTTATTTAACTGATAATCAAGTTACACAATTCACCATGTTAACAATCTCAAAAGAAAAACATCTTCTACAGATGCAGGGCGGGGAGGAGCGACGCATCACTTCCACACGATTTTGTTGTATGCCCTAACCAGTCCAAAATGACAGAGAAAAAAGCATGCAGATCAGAAACCATTTGTTGTTTGCAGATGACATTATTTTACTCATTTTTATTTTCAGAAACATGGCTTTGGTCTTAGTCCAGGCTGGTCCTCAACTAACTCAAGCAATCATTCTGCCTCAGCCTCCCAGAGTGCTGGGATTACAGGCGTGTATCATGCCCTGCTTGATATTGTCTAAACATCTATCAATATATTCCCCCCTGTAGTACAGCTTATTGAACTCTGAGCCTTGGCAACAAGCCACATCACTCCCAACCACCCTTTTTTGAGATGCTGACACTGGGCTCTCAATTTTGAACCTCCTGCCTCATTCTTACCTTAAATTCTCCCGGGATGGGCATAACTGCTAGAATTTTGTTAAACTTCACTGTTCTGCATTTTGTAGACCATTTATATTCTTTATACCCATGCAAGTTTTATATTTCTCTTCCATTAGCTGACATATTGTTACTTCCAAAGGAAACTCATACTATGCAATTTTTACTAGTCTTTCCTTTGTGATCAGTGTGAATAATACTTTTATTTGCTGACAGAATATTCCTGGTGTTTGTTTAGCCTCTATTAAACTCAGTTCTGCATCAAATGTTGAGATAACTTGAGTTTTTCAGTTACTAAGTCTTATAAGTGCACTCCCCCACCTCAGAGGTAAAAAACATCCCTTTTTATCATCAACTGTACTCGTTTTTATTGGTCATTTAAAGGCAGCAAAGGAAACATTGTTTTAAAACTCGGGCAAACTGTGCCATGTAATATTACATGGCACAAGTTTTGAACAATGTAAAAGAATATTGAATATTTCTTTTGCTGAAATTGCTTCCTCTAAAATACTGTAAAACAATGTCTCCTACTATAGTACCTCATATCAATTAAAAACATGTAGTTTATGTCCTACCAGTCTGCTGGCATTATCAGAGCAGGGCAATGGCCCTTTTTCATTATCACTGTCTGGTCCCCTATAAGTACACTCTGACCAAATTCTATGTAAGTCAAGATACTAAGCCTATAAATTACAAGAAAAAAAATTTAAACCACGAGGACTGGTGATAATCCAAGAATCATGATCTTTTTTCCAGGGTATGAATTATAGGTCAAATTCTGACTTCATATGGGGACAACAGTTTCATGCACACAAATGGGAAGGGGAGTTACCAAAGAAAGGAGAGGCTAGTAGGTACTTAATAGTCTGAAGTTTTACCTGCAGAAATTAACTACATGAAAGTAAAATACAAAGTGAGCTTACTTGCTCATGTAAATGAAAACAAGGACAAACAGATTTGCTTATATGTAAAATAAAGCCCAAATGGGCCATCATTCCTAGCACCAAACATCTGAGAATGAACTTGGCATTGATTTAAAACCAGAATGAAGGCCAAGACCAAGTTTCCTCTTTGAATGCTGACACAAAGTCCAATCATGTAAATCACTCCTACTGTGTCTGGCATAATTAGCTGAGATGTCACCAGCCAGTCTACTGTTTTCAAAATTGTACCTTGAGAAAGGTGGTCTAGTATAGGAAAAGCATTACTAGGGAGATGCTCTCCATCATGAAATCTGAACCTTTCCAGGTTAGAGAGCTTCTGCTGCATAAACCCTTAATTTGTGTGCCTTTCACATTACTTGTATACTCTTAAGCCTCCATCCTTCAATGGGAATTAAAGCTTGTTTATACTTGAGCTAGTGTTAAGAAAAAGCAAGGTAACTATTTTCTCCATCACATTCCTCCAAAGTCCAGGTAAAGTCAAGATCCATAGGGGAGACGGTTTTTAGTAAAGCGAAAAATCTTCACTTATACATGAATTCCTCTTACCTTTTAGAGGCCATGAACCTTAAGTGCTTTAGTCACATCTGCATTTCTAAAGCTTAGAGGAATGGGAGAATGGATGCTCAATATTTAAACATTATAGTAACTGAGTTTTTATGGGGGGTTAATAGTTTTATTGCAATTTTAGGAGATTGCTAGTGACAAGCAGAATTTGTGATTATTCAAATCTTGGAGTCAGTCTAGCTACATCCTAAGCTCCTATTTTATGTTAACTTTAAGCCACTACATTGTCCATCCAGGCTGAGCTTGAATTTGTGAGGCTCCTGCCTCAATCCCACATGGCTCAAAATTTTCCAAATATTTATGGAAGATTTTTGGTATTGCCAATAATAACTAAAGCTGTGTATGGTGGACCATGCATGCAATCCCAACACTCCAGGATGCTAAGACAGAAGGATAGTATATGTAAGCCCAGACTAGGAAGCTAGTGACCTAACTCTCAAAATTTAAAACAAAGGGTTGGTAATTGAATTCAGTAGAAAGGCCTTGGATTTAATCCCCAACACTGGTGGAGGAGGGAGAGAGGCACTAGATGGGCCCTAGAAACTAAGTCTGGTCAAAGAAAAAACATTTAATAAGATACCCTGTTAAAATGAGATATTGAAAATATCCATTAACTTACAATTTTGAACCTTCACAATCTCAGGTATTTTTAATTATTTTAGATAGGGTCTTGCTCTGTAGACCAGGCTGGTTCTGACCTCATTACGGAGCTCAGGCTAGCCTTGGACTTGTGACAACTCGCTTGCCTCAGCCTCCTGAGTGCTGGGAAATCAAACCTAGGGCCTCGTAATTTCTAGGCAAGTGCTAAGTTGATTTCCCAGCGCCACATAAACTGGGTGTGGTGGCACATGCCTGTATTCCTAGCACTCAGAAGGCTGGGGCGGGGCTGCTGAGTCCAAGGTCAGTCTGGGCTACTTACTGAGTTCAGAACCAGCCTGGACTGCACAATGGGACTCCATTAAAAAAGACACGGCCCATGTATCCCAGGCAAGATCTCAGACTTGCTACTGAATTACAGGTGCATACCACCATGCCCAGTTAGTCTCTTGAGAACAATAAACTATGAATATAATTCATGTTCGGGGAATCTAAAATATTCTACCCAATATAGTAGCTCTCCAAATAGTGGATTTAAGCTTTCACAAACATAAAAATGCCAAAATTTAAAACTTAAATTCTGGCTGTATAACTGGCAATTGCTTCATATTAACTTTCTGGACCACATTATTCAATCTAGAAAAATCAAGCATTCTCTCTCAGGAGGCTGAGGCAGGATTGTCGTCACATTTTTTAGATCAGCCTGGGATAAAGAGCAAGACTCTGACACAAAAACCGAAAAATACAAAATCAAATGTCTAAAATTTGGAGAACTCAAAGATTGATCATTTCTGCCCTAATAACAAGCTTGTTCTATGACTTCACATTTTTTAGTATTTTACCAAGTTAACCAGACCTGCATTTGAAAATCTGACTTAAGATCTTTTTTGTTTATAATTAGGACTAATTTCCTGTGGTTCAGCCTTGCAAGGGGGGACCTAGTGTCATAGGAATTGTCTCCTCAAAAATTCCTATAAACCTACTTACTGGTCTTGCAACTAGTATCAACATCTCCAGAAACGTCCCAGTTGCTCAACTCTAAGTGCATCATCAGTCTATGACACATTAGCCTCCCCTCCTTCTGAAAACAGGAGATTTTTAGGTCAAATCCATACCTTTTACATTCTGAATAACTGCAAAGTGCATTACTTCCTAGTACTTTTAGAAAACAATTCTCAGATAGTGATAAAATGTAACAAGCATATTGTTTTGTTCACCCAAGAAACTCAGCATTTCCCCCAAGTACTGTAGTATCTGTGTAGCCAGCAGACCGTAAATCCCTACCTCCCAGTATTCACTCTTCAGATGTCTACACTAATAGTGTGTAGCATTTTGATACAAAGTTTGGTCTGTGTGACCAACAGGATATGGCAGAAGTAATGTCATCTGAAGCTTTGTCATAAAAGAGATGGCTTCTGCATATTTTCCTGGATCACTTCATGCACTTGCTACTTATCAACCAGGCAAACCTATGAAGACATTCACAGCAAGGAACTGAGGCCCAACAGCCATGTGAGTGCTTGCTTATACCTTAGAAACAGCTCCTCCAGCCCATCAACCCACAAGGTGATACAGCCCTGATTGACAGCTTTACTGCATTCAAGTCAGAGCCAGTAAGATAAACTAGTATTTTTTCTCAGTACAAGGGCTTGAACTCAGGGACTTCGTGCTTAGCAACATTCTCAGCTCCCTTTTTATTTTTGAGATAGGGTCTCATTATCTTCCCAGCTGGGCCCAAACTTGGAATTCTCCTGCCTGAGACTCCCAAGTGCAGGATCACAGGCCTGGCACATATAGATTTTGAACGGAAAATTGTGGGGGAAAACATGTTGGTGGCTTCAATCTGAATTTCATGGTGATAAAACATACTAGGCAATAATTATCCGCTGATTCTTTAACGGAATAAGCAAAATTCTACTCAGAACTGCTCTGGCTAGAGTATTAAGGAAGTGAGTTACTTCTGAAGACAAAATTTTAAATTCATGTTTTATGTTGGGGGAGAAAATGAATTCTTAAAACCACTCTACAAATTTTTCTCTCTGAAAAACAAAAATAAAACGGGCTGGAAGAATAGCTCAGCAGTTAAAGTGTTTGCCATTGATTCCCCAGCATCACAGAAGCTGGGTGTGGTAGTGCATGCCTATAATCGTAGCACTCAGGAAGCAGGGAGGCCAAGGCAGGAGGACTGCCAAATCCAAGGCTAGCCTGGACTCCATAACTGAGTTCAGGACCAGCCTGTGCTACAGAGTGAGATCCTGTGTCAAAACAAAACAAAACAAACAAACAAACAAAAAAACCCCAAACCAAACCAAAACAAATGTATTATCCATATTTAATACACATACTAACTAGATCAGAGCCTGAAGTGCCAGATGTTTTTAACAATTACATTCCAATGTAACAGCAGTACAGTTGTTGATCTTATTTTTTTTTCTCTCACAGGATTAAACTGTAAAAACTGGGTAGTGTTTCCAGCAAATTTCAAAAGGTCTGAACTAAGGTATCTACTTCAATTTGTACTGTCTCAATGAGCTGTTGTTAGTTCTTAAAGAAATCTGAAAGGAAGACAGATGAGGTGGCACATGCCTGTTATCCTAGTACTGAGAGGCTAACCCAAGGAAACCAAATGTTAAAGGTCCTTCTGAACAAATTAGTAAGACGCTAAAAAAGGAAAAGGGCTGTGAGTGCAGCTTAATGAAAAGGCCTCTGGTTTGATCCCTAATCCTACCAAAAAAAACCCATTAAAATAAAGATAAACACAGCACATAATAACTACATAAAGATGCTCACTGCAAAATTTGGCATAATGACGACTTCTGTCACCTACAGACATCACAGATCACTACCAGAACATCACATAAGTTTATTTTAGATGTAACAGCAATGTTAAAATTGACAAGTTTAATTTTAACTGCACCAAGTAAACTTAGCCATTTAAGTATTTTTAAAGTTATTCCCTCCAAAAACTGAGGGAGTTCTTTTCCACCACCACACACCATGGTTTCCCAATAGCTCTCTTTCAGGAGGACTTTTAATTGATGAATAAACTGCTTTGGAGATATTTCAGAACTATATTCCCAAAATGAAAATTAATCCGGACAAATTATATATTGCATAGATTACAGATTTTCTTTAGACATAAATGCAAATTATTTAACCTATCTGCCTCACAGTAATAACCATCTGTCCTGAAAAATATAGATACATCCTGTGATATTCTAGTAAAAGTTACAATTTCACCTAAAAGATTTGTATCAATTGTCAAAACAATTAACTGAAGACGGGACAATAGATTCTTTATTGCCTCACAGACTATGAACTAGTGCCCAGCTTTTAACCTCTTCTGCATCTTGCCTTCTGAAAGTAGATAGAATTATGTAATACAAGTTTGATGTAGGACAATTCACCTTTTTATAAACACTTAGAATTCAGGTTAAGTCAGTGACTAATGCGGAAAAAGAAACTATAATGACAGAAAGCCTACACACTCAATTCAAGCTTTAATATTTTTTTCTCTCTTTAAATAACATGTACTTAACTGTGAGGCAGCTATTCGGTTTTCAATAACCACATTTAGGGATACATTCATAAAACCGTGTAAGTCTAAGTGAAATTGTTATAGAAATAAGAGGCAGTGTCATCTCAGGAAGCTCATTTATATATCAAAATCTATTCTGATATTTGGAAGTTTACAAAAAAAGGTTGAATTCTTCATGTTAATTATGCTTTCTGTAACTCAAGCATTCTTCTCTTGGCAAAGAGCAAGCTGAAGCTTATCCATGAAGGTAAATGTGCTTAATGATAATTCTAAGCTTAGATTTGAATTAAGAAACTGATGCCTAAGGAACCAGCAAGGTCTTTCTACATTTTCACTATTTTAAGATTAGAATCCTACAGACTCACTCATCAGCCATCTTCCTTTTAAACTTTATCTTGGCACTCAAGACTGCTGAGGTCTATTTTACTTTATAATTTCACATTTTCAAATGAAAACTTAAGGTTATAAAGTGTGTACACACATTCTGTAAAATAATATTGCCATTTAAATTATTTGGAGATTAGACTTTCATACCAGAATTTTAAATAAGGTAAATGTTACTAGTCAAATTTCCTTTTAAAGTCAAATGATAGAAAACGTAAGCTTTATGCATTGCTTTAAAGTCTACCAAAAACATTTTTTAAGCAATCACTACTGAAATTTTAAAAAAGATTCTAAATATTGGAGAGGGGACAATGAGAGAAAAAACATGAGTTTTTCAGATTATTTGTCATTTTAAAAGAAGTCAAGGCCACTCCCTACTTGTCTGACAGTAATCTGGCATAAAAACCATCTTATCACTAGAGAAGGTCACAGTGATATTTGTCCTATTAACACTTCATGCTCCCACTTTTCCAAGAACAGAAGCAATCTGTTTAACAATTTCTCTTAGCCCAAATCCTTAAACTCAATATTGTAGGCACTGAGCAAAAGCAAATCTGGGAATGTTCCAACACATAAGCAATAGCATAGCTATCTTATTCTCAAAAAAATACTGTCTATTCTTTCCTATTATAATCAAACACTCAGTGGCCACATCTTAAACAGCCTTATTAGTTAACATTAAATGCATTTATTTCGCCACAAGTCCACCACAAGTCCATCTAAACTTTCTTTCAGGGATTTAAAAATATGTCCAAGAGAAAACAACTGTTTCAGTTTTGTTTTGGGGTATTGACCTATATGGACATTAACTCCGTTTTATAAAGTTAAACTATTGTTGGGCTTACTGAAGGAAAAAAACAGGAGAAAAAAATGAAATTACCATAAATTTCTTTAGGTCAGTTAAAGGCCATTATCTCTAGCTGGGATATTAAAAAAATTAATTTCACCAGCCCATACTCTAAAAGTTAATGTCTCTAGTAACAATCAAACAAATCTGCTAACCACCAGCTCACTCATTAGTGAAAAAGCAGTTCAACTCAGTTACTTAGATCAAAGTATAACACTACCTACCGAAAATGTCCCACCTATCAGCAAGAAGGAAAAAACCACAACTGCTTTCAAAACCTAAAAAAGCGCATTTCTTACAAGGATAACAATGGCCCGACTCCGGAGAGAATGAGAGAATCCTCAGAAGAACCAATGGCAGGGTGAAGGCAATGTCTAGGGATCTACGTCCCACCGGGAATCTTTTAAAGACCCAAAGTACCACAAACACACTAAACTTGTCTATGAATCAAAGAACAAGATATTGCTGCTGCTTTTTGTCTTTTAAAATAGTATTTGTAGGCTCTGCCCTTCAATGTGAAAGGACATTAAAAAAAGAAACAGCTAAACTTTATGCAACTAAACAGATAATCCTTTTCCTTCCTTCAATCCAATCAATTCACACACAAGAGAACTAAAATAATCCAAACATGATTACGTTTTTAAAGTCCTTGAAAGTATTAAAACTTGTAGAGGAAGAAAAAAGAAGAAAAATCAAGAACAAAGAGAGAGGAAAGCTTAATAAAGGGGGGGGAGGGGGTGGGAACCAACGGGCCTCTCTTTTATTTGGCGACAAGCAAGTGCAAGAAAGTTCGTTTGTAATGTGTTCAGTTGTCTGTCTTTTGTGCATCTGCATTCTGACCAGAAGGGACTTTGAGGTTTTTCTGAAGCACATGAGCATCAGCAGGCTCTATTCTCTTATAGTAGTTCTTCTTTGTCTCAATAATCTCAAAGCCAAACTTCCTGTAGAAGTCGATTGCTGACTCATTGCTGATCTGGACGTGCCTGAGACATAAGAAGGAAGAAAAATGTATTAAAATTAAAATCTCATCAGCTTTTACGTCTTCTCCACAAACAGCTTTAAATTGGTAAGACCTGGAAATATACTATGTGTGCTTTTTACATTATCTCTAAATCACTAGTAACCAACAAAAATTAGCTAACCAATAACAGAAAATTCTTCTGATAAAAATCTTATGATTTAAACCTATTTATTTCATTTGCAGGACAGATGGCTGAGATTGGAAGGCTCTTATAGTTAATAAAGGGCAAAGGATGGTATCTATCTTTTTTAAATTGTGAGCAAAGAAATGATTTCTGTAATTTAAAATAGCTTAAATAACCATAGAGATGAAACAAAAAATACATTAAACAAGCCAAAAATAAAATGATTTAAAGACAAAAACATAAGAATGAGGGTCTCAAATGCTTGAATCCTGTCATATATTCACGACAGAAAAAAACACTGAATTTTAAAAGCAAGAAATATGAGCTTTGTCAATTGTTCCTCAAAATAATACAAGCAAACGACTTTTGGCTTTTAATCTGCAGCCTCTGGAGATCCAAATACAATTGAGGTAATCTCTCATTTTGAAAATTAAACCCTACTACAAATAAGCAGGTCATTATCTTTGAACAAAACAATATAGATAGCATAGCATTAGAACGTATTATTAATGGTCTTGAATTCTAAACACTTGGAATTTTAATCCTCACTTCATGTCTGTGATTCCAAAACTCATACAAAAATAATGAAGCTATGTTTTTTATCTTAGATTTTTTATTTGTTATTAAAACAAAATTTTGTTAACAACCATAACAGTTGTCCCTCCCTATCCATGGGATATCCGTTTCCAGATTCAACCAACACCAGACTGAAAAATACTCAGAAACTGGCAACCACCAAAAAAAATAAAAAAGAACAGAGAACCTGTCGGTTCTGAACATGTACACTATTTTTTGTAATCCGTTATACAATTCAGTATAACAACTACTTAGTATTGCACTAATATGGTAAGTGATCTAAAGTGATTAAAGTATATAACGTGACTGTAAGTCATATATAAACATGACATTTTATATAAAAACTTGAGCATACTTTGGTATCTATGAGGGACCAGTTCCATACAGATATCGTTTTCAAAGACACAAATGACCAGATTTTCAAGTTTCTAGTAAAGACTTCTATTGACAATTGACGAGAACATTAAGTATTTTTACTTACAGATAGATGTTATCAAAAGTGCCATCCTTTTCACAGATGTTTAAGACATGATTTAACATTTTAGTTCCTATCAATAAGACAAAAAAGATAAATGACCTTACCAAAAAAACCTTCAACTTCCACATTTAGTTTACTGAGTCCTTAAAGAACCTACAACATACACATATCTTTATTTTCACAAATTTTATTATCTTTCTTTGGGAGCTACAAATGCTTAAAACTTCTCTAAAATAGCCACATATGTTTAATACTGCTAGTAGGAGAACAATCTTTTTATACATTCTCTTCCAAGTAGATAAAAAATAGAAATTGAGCCAAATGAGGCAAATTTAAATAGGGCTTCCAACTGAATTGTTAATAAACACTAATTATTTTAAACAAAATAGTAACTTTTCCCCAGTATGCCTCCAAGGAATAAAGTGATTTACTAGGATACACAAATTAATGATGCATTTATGCTTGTTTGAAGGGAAAAGAAATCCAAAACAAAAAACACAAATAATTTTACCTATTCCTAGCCTTCGGTAAGGTGCAAGACATCCTAGTGTCATGATGTAAAGCCTCTTCTGATTTTGTGAATGATCCACCCTGCAGCATACTGCACCTACAGCAATATCATTGAAATAGGCTGCCACAAAAAAACAAAAAGACATGGAAGTTCAACAGACAGAATAACACACTTAATGACTAAATTATTCCCATTAATGTTACATTTTTATCGGCTATTCTACAACAATCACTGGTTTCCAAACCCCCTTTACATTGTCTTAAAAGGCTAAGGCCCTTTGGTCGTAAAGCCAAATAAGTAACAACATGAAGGCACAAATTACGTAACAAAAAATTTAGCATTTCCTTTTAAAAACTGACTTTATATTTTTATATTATTTTCATTAGTATTTGTGATACATTAATAATTATATTAAATTTAGGGGACTGGTGCATATACATAGTGCCTCTTGCTCATCTCCATTTCCCTCTCTTCTTCCCCATCGTCTCCTCTCCTCTCCATAGACATCTTCTCTCTCTTGTACTGTGCTCTTTTAACATACTTAAATAGTTTTATTTTGTTCTTTTGCATATGGATTCCTCATATTAAGGAAACTATGCAATATTTAACCTTTTGTTTTTAATTTATTTCACTAAGCATATGGTCTCCAGGAGAATCCATTTTCTCTATAACTTATATTTTGCCTTAATTTCTCAGAACCTGGATCATTCCAACTTTTCACTTATATAAGTTTAAATGGGTTAGGTCTTTCTGATCTAATATTAACAAGCACAGCTCTAAAATATATAATATACATATATATATATATATACATATATATATATTAAAAAGGAGATAAAAATTGTATACCAAGTTTTGCTAGCTCTCCAACCTCCAGCACATCCTTGTAGAACTTGTCATTGTAGCTGACTGGAAAGATGACCTGGTTTAATCTCTTCAATTGTTTAATATTGTGTGGTGTTACATCTCCCAGCTCGATCCGGCTACTGGAACAAACCAAAAGGTACTCAATAAAATATAATTAGCTGCATATATTATGATAATCACCATTCATAAGCAAAATTTGCCAGATATTTAATCTAAATCCTACTCAGAGGTCTTATATACATGTATACATTTAGGGGAAAATACATTACACACATACAAAGAAGACCAGACTAATATCCTACAATTAAATATATCTATTATAGGTCAAAAGGACTGATGATAACCTATTAGCAAGGTGATGGCAAATGACATACTTTGTGCATGGGAATGCAAACAGATGTACCTCTTGAGGAAAACATAGCACTATGTATTGTGAAGCCTAAAAAGTGCTTCATCTTTGCCTAATCCTACTTCAAAGAATTTATTCTAAGAAAACAATTCAAACATGCAGTAATTATGTGCATTCTACCCAAGAACAGATGGGCCTGTTCACATGAGATTCACAGTTCCTAGACATCTCTACCCGTTTCAGAATTAGAATCTCTGGAAATGGAACAAGCGGATCAAAAATCCCCATTTTAAAAAACATACATAAAAAAATTTTTTTTGTTGTTGTTTTTGTTCTCGAGACAGATTCTTGCTCTGCAGTCCAGGCTGATCCCAAAAAGGAGTTTTTAGAAAACAATTTTCAATTTTATTTACATAAAGATAAGAGCAGATCAAATGTCATAAAGCAAACCTGAATAGAAACCACAATTTTCACACCGAGCACTATTATTAATAGAAACTCCATTCTTTTGATTATTTGCCATATCCCCCATCTTCTCTCTCCCCTTCCTTCCTCACCGCCCAGTGCTGAGGACTGAACCAGGGCCTCCTGTAGGCTAGGCAAACACTCTATCACTGCCCATCTACTTTCTTAAACATCCTAACAGTGGGTAGTAAAAATAAAAAACATTGTATCAAACTAAAAATGAGAATTCAAAAACAAAATGTGATACCAATTAAGCAGCCAGAAAAATTGAGTAGGTCCTAACTTATTTGGTCCTAGTTTCATATAATAAAGGCACTGGAATCAACAGTAATCAAAACAATGTACAGTAGTTAGCTACTTATATGTTATTTGGGGTGTGAAAACTCTCTCCTGGACAAATGACTGAATAAGAAAGTTCATTACTGTACTTCTATAATAGCAGAAAGAAAAAAGTAGTAAGTGTGAATGTTCACAGATGTGGACTAAGCAAAACATGTTACACTTCAGATTAGCACAAAGTTGTTTTGTGAAGAAAAAAAGAACATTCTGACTATGTAACAATCCAACCTGCTTATATACAAGAAATATTTTAAAGGATATTCAAAAAAACTGCAGCCAGAGATAGTACTACAAGAATCTTGGAAGGTGGAGGCCAGAAAATCCAAAGTTCCAGGCCAGTGTGGTCAACCTGGCAACACTATGTCCCCCTCCCAACAAAGTACCACCTCCAAAAAGCAAACAACCCCCCCCCCCCCAAAACCCAGTAGAAATTGTGGGCAATTAAAAAAAAAACAGTATTCTCTAAAATGTTAAGATTCAGAGAAAGAGAAATCATTAATAATTAAAATCTATAATGTCTATTTTGGATAACATTTTGCTCCAAAAGAATTAGAAGTAAAAACTAAGGAAACTTTGAGTAGTCAGTATCCCGAATACAAAAAAACAGTATCAAGTTTTTTTCCTGTAATATTTGACTTAGCTTATTTGAAACTTTAGCCTTCCTGCCTGATTTAATTTTATGCTACTTTTTTGTATTATTCATTCCTTCTTACTCTTGTGCATACTTTGTATGCTTAAAACCTGAGCACACAAATTCTCCGCAGTCACACGGATTTTTCATTTTCCTTCCCAACTCCTAGCCACAGGAGAGTCTTCTCCCAAGTACTGATGTGAGAGGAGACAGTGGGATTATCAGCAGTCAGAAAGGATTTACTGGTAAGCAGCTGGTTACAACTCCACAGCCTGTAGTTGATCACTCTCCGAATTTAGTTAGAAGCCAATAAAGAGAAAGATCTTTAAAGAGGAAGTAGTTAAGGGTGGGCCGCAGCAGGGGTTTAAAGGTGGAGAACCTACCAACCAACACTAGCAACTGACTGCTTAGCATAGGACAGCCCCTTACCCAGCTACACCTTAAAAAGCCCTAGACAGGGAGTCACACGGGCAGCCCACATTTCCGTGTCCCCCTTCTGTCTAGCAGAAGCTGTACTCTTTCTTTCTCCTTTTGTAAGTTTCCCAATAAAGCCCTTTTCTTCAATACCTGACTCCCATCTATCAAGCCCTTATTATTCTTCAAGCCTGTGGAGACACGAACTGGGAGCGGAGGCCTGTCGGAATTGGGGCCTGGCACCGCAGAGACCAACATTGACAACTATAATGAACTGCTTGGGTAAGATTCATGTCTTCTTTATAATGAGTTATACCTCATTCGTAAAATTTCCATTATTTATTAAAAGTATCTTATTTTCATCTTTAAGGCTGAAGTAAAATATGTTTTGTTCAAAATGGTTTGAAGTGACAAGAGCTTCTCCATTTTAGGTTTTCCCTGATGTCCTCTTTTGTCTTGTCACCTTTCCTGGGCAGCTGGCCAGAGACTCACTCCCAGCGGATGCCTTGCCCTCAGCCTGCTATCAGATCCCCTCCCCAGTCAGGTGCAAGGCATCAATGAAATTTCAAATCATTGCTGGATTCTCACCACTGTTAATTTATTACTATTTAACTCTGTAAATCTACTGCTAATTATTCCCCATCCCTTTCCTTTTATTCTGACGATCCTTCCCATCCTTGTGGTTTTTGCCTTTCTGTGGGACATGAGCCAGGTCTCAGTCGCTGGCACCCCACTAAGAAAGGACTCCCAATTTTTCCTCAACAAGTGGTGCTTTTCTTGTATGATATTATCTCACTCAGTCATAAGTTTGTTTTTTTTTTTTTGTTTTTTGTTTTGGAAAATTGACTGGGATTGCTTTCCTGTTATCTACCACTCATACTTTTTAAAATCCAAGGGGATACTGTTATCCTATAAAACACACGATCTTTCTAAATATGAGGATCCCATCTTGTAGTGCCATAACAAGGGTGCAGTAACATTGTATACAATATAACTTACATGGATCATACTCTGAGATATTTCCTGATTTCATTCACAAGGAAAAGTTGATTACAGTGCATTGTACTAGACTCAGTCTAAAAAATATTATTTAAAAATAATTTGTCCAAACCAAGCCCAGAGAGGAAGCAAGAGAGTAATTACAGAATAAGTAACTTAATCTATCCCAGAAAAAAGTATACCATGTTGCAGTGACTTAGGATATAAAAGTATTCATTAAGAACATGACCAAAATTGAGGTTAATACAGCTTTCCAATATTTTTCTATATTCAAAATGTGTCTTAAAACAGACTTGGAGGGGCTGGAGAGGGCATGGCACAGTGGGTAAAGCATTTGTCTAGCACGCACAAGGCCCTGGGTTCAATTCCCCAGCACCATATATGCAGGGCGTGGTGGTGCACACCTGGAATCCCAGCGCTTGGAAGAAGACACAAGGCTTACCCTGAGATCAAGGCCAGGCTGGGCTACATAGTGGATTCAGGACCAAACGACTAAAAGAGAGTGAAACACTGTCTCAAAAACAAAACAAGGCAGAAAAAAAAAAAAAGAATGTGGGTATTTTAGAAATCTCAGTTTGATACCCGAGAATGTAATGAAGTTTGATTCTTATTACATGATTAGGACAAAATGGAAACAATTTCGAAGTGTCCGTTAAAAATAATGCTGACAGCAAAATTCAGCTTCAAAAATAGTTTAACTTTCATCAACATGATCACTTAGCTCCAAATTATTTTAAGGTGTGGACATTTTAAATAGAGTAGTATTGACCCGTAAATATAATTTTGCAAGAAATATGTAGTAATATTAAGGGCATACATATAAATGTCAAGAAAACGAGAACACTATGACTATACAACCAAAAAGCAGTTTTTAAACACCAAATTTCTACAAAAGCCCAGCATATCTGTCAGGAAATTAATCTAAGGCCAGGCTTGGTAGCACACACTTGCAATCTCAGCACTTGAAAGGCTGAGGCAGGAGAACGGCAAATTTGAGTCCAGCTTGAATTATGTGGGGGAGATCTTGTCTCAAAAAGAAAACAAACAAAAACCCTAGAAAAGGAGATTTAAAATATCTAAACTAAGAAATTAATTATAATAGCTTTTAAGAACACTTGATGCCGATTGTTTAGTTATTCTGAATGAGTTGTCTATCCAAAGCAAAATTCTTTCAATAAATATTTGAACACCTAATCTGAAAGGCAAAGGAATTTACAACTGGTAGGAAAGACAGATAAACATAGTACAATGTGCTATTAACGGCATATGTACAAAGTACTAAAATAATACTAGAATAAGGTGACCCTAAGAAAAGTTTGAAAAAATAACTAGGAATTTGCCATGTGGAAGAGGCAAGATATGTAGTATATAAAAATACACTGACTATTTAAATTTTAAAATATTGTCCTAAAAACACACATTATTTAATCCCCTTCAAAACACGGCACCCCACACACACGCTTAACCTATAGTTCTTGACAATCTCTGAGGCAGTTCTAAAAGTCATCCATTGTGTCTTTTGATTCTCTGTCACAGCTACCTCAATGTCCCTGGAAAGTGACTATAATGTTTACCTTTTAAGGTCATTTTGACTTTGGGGAAGAGCAGAAAGTCTCGTGGTGCAAGATCTGGTGAATAAGGTTAAGGATGACACAACACAATATTGTTTATGAGCCTACCTTTGCATCAGATGGCACCTGGTTAACAGCATTCACCAGACCTATAGTACTGTTTTCATAAAAAGGTAAGAAAAGCAGTATAATTGTGCTCAGAGTGAAAAGGACAATAATCCTGAGAGGAATATGAAGAAGTTAATGGCAATGTGTCTTTTTTCTGTAATAAAATTTAACACTTAAAACATTCACCATGTCAATCATACAGTCTAAGAAATAAAAAAATGAACAAAACAGCAGTGTGTATTTCCAAACCACAGTCAACTGATACGGTTAAAAGGTCAAATGCATGTTTGTGTACATAAGAAGCTGGAGAACTAATTCTGTGAGGACCATGCATATCATGTCTCTCTGTATGATATTCAACCTCATAATCTTAGGGCTTTACCAACTTCCAAATTTGTCTCCAACCTGAAGTTCACTTAGAATTCCAAACTCTAGTATACAAAGCATCTCTAATAGACATTCCAAAGTAAACATACTGAAACTAAAAGTTCTGTTTGACTTGCAGCCTATGGCTGCCTATCTCTGGTGATATATTCCTTGTAGCTCCTTAGGTCTTTGTTCAGCTGATACAACTTACTCTGATACAAGTTTTCTTGCTCATAATATTTTTCACTGCTTTTTATCTGGAATATGTTGGCCTGAAAGTCTGTAAGTATTTTGTACTTTATTAGCTTCGCTGAGGTATTTTCAAATTGTACACAGGTGTGTATGTATTAAGACTAAAGACTAGACTGATATGAGCTGTCTGAATTGACCCTTTTATAAAAGGTCCTTTTAGTTGACACTAATCTTTAAAAGTCTACAGGGTTCATCACACAGACATACAACTTCCATGTAAGTCAGCGTTGCACAGTGTTATTTTTTTCTCTTTTTAAAATTAAGTTCCTTGTATTCTTATATTTAAAGCATAGACAGATGTGATGTGATACTAGTTTTGCTTGGGAGGTTGAGGTCAAGGAATCTGGGACATACTGGGTAACAACAGTGGGACTCCCATCTCTTAATAAAGTATGTTTCTTGTAAACAGTACGTTCCTGACTCCGTTCCTTTAATAAGACAACTGCAGAGACTATCTAGCCTAGTAGACTTAATGCAATTATTGATTTGGCCAACTCAAGTCTACCAGCTTGCCATTTTCTGTTTAAATCAATTAGTTATTTTCTTTCTTCCAGCTTTTTTCTCTCAGACTTTTAAAAAACATTAAAATTAAACTCACTTTTTTTTGGGGGGGGGGGATGTACAAGTTTTGAGTTTTACATGTGGTTAAGTGTCATTATACAAGTATAGCAATAATCATGTAACCAAGTATACGATTCTGTGATCTCCAGAAATCCCCCATAACCATTTGTAGCCCAACTCTTCCATCCCTAATCACAAATCTCTTTTCTGTTCCCTACAGTTTTACCTTTTCAAGAAAGTCACCTCAATTCAAGCACCAACTGTCTTTTCATTCAGTGTAATGCCTTTGAGATCTGTCTTACTGTTGCATCAGTACACAGCTCAGTTCTTATTATTGCTAAGCAACACTTACTTGTATAGATGTACTACTATTTATTTTGGGGGCTTTTCTGTGCTGGGGATTGAACCTCAGGCCTCAGGTATACAGGCACCTGTGTGGGAAGGTAACAGTACACACGCCCAGCCAAGAGTCAATTATGAGAATCTAGCCTAAGCATTTTATTACAACGATTCCTATGAGTCTGTTACTCTTTCTCTTCTGTAAGCTGCAGACTTTGTGATAAAAGACTTCATGGCAATCTGTCACATGGCTATCCGCTTTTGTAAGCTTGCTTGTAATCATGTGAACCACCCACCAAAAAAGCTTTATTAACCATGCCTTTTTTCCATTTGGAACTCACTGATTTTCTAACACTAGTTACAGTGTGGTTGCTAGCTAATACAGATAGAGTCCTTAAAACTGAACATGGTAAGATGGTGACTTGAGGCAATGACCTCCTCCTTACAGCTAATTTTGAGTAAAGCTATTTTTCCTTTCCACTTTGAATAAAGCCTCTTTTGTTTTTTTCTCTAGGGCAAAGGAGGGTAGGAGAGCATACAGACCTGAGCAAGTCTTAACACTGAGAGTAGCAATGCTTGTTTGTAAGATAAAGTACGTGAGAATCCATTCTCATGAACATGTTGCAATGTCAACGTTTAAAAATTTACTGAGTAACAGAGCTGCATGACATCTCCTTGTGGACTCACTTAAAAAGTTGAGAATATAGGGTTGGAGGAATAGCTCAGCCGTTCAAGCACTTGCCCAACACTCTAGTTTGATTCCAGAGCACCACTAAGCTGGATGTGGTGGCGCATGCCTGTAATACTAACCCTCTGGGGGCTGAGGAAAGAGCCTGCCTGTGTTCGAAGCCAGTCTGAACTACATAGTGAGCTCAGAACCAGCCTGGATTACAGTGAGGCCCTGTCTCAAAAAAAAAAAAAAAAACACCAACATTTTGAGAATATAGTCAATAAACACCTGTTCAACACAGCTAGGACAGGGAGGAGTGCCCAACAACTGAAACAAGGCCACAGGAAGACCAGAAACCTCAAAAACATATCGGAAGTGGACGTAAACAGCAGTTTAGGAAGCTGCTTCAGGCCAACTGCCCGCATCCACAGACGAGGAAAGCATGGAGCACAGAAGCTCAGGTGGATCCGGGAGAAGTGGGAATTGATAGCAGCTGGTAGCCTCAGCATCCAGAAAATAAGCCTGAGGGTAATACATACTGGAAACGCTACCCGAGCTCCCCCTAAAAAAGGCCTAACACAGGCTAGATAAGAAAGTGTGCCTGGCACCTATAACAGGCAATGATGTAAGCAGGAGCCATTTTTTAAAAAGAGCCTGAGGCTGAACTGTTTAGAGTAAAAAGACACCTCAGTAGAACATTATCAGGACTTTAGGAGTCACTCTTAAACAGTGCCTAGGGAGAAACTGGCTCAAGAGACAGTTTCAGAGAGGAAAGAAAGGCCACTGCCACTCCCACCCCCATGAACCGCTGGGTGTAGTGAGAGCACCTCTAAAGTTGGAAAGCCCCGCACTCAGGACAGGGAAGCCCAGATAGGCCAGACAGCTTTGCTAGGAGGGCCTGAGGTGAACAAGACACCTCAGAGTCCACTGAACTATTAGGCCCTCCCTCACTGCCTACTCCCGGCACAGAACAAGAGGAATTTCACTCCCCCTCCCATAGCCATTCAAAGAAATTTCTCAGCTAGGCCTTTCAAGTGAAGACCCTCAACAACAGAAACATGGGAAGAAGACATGGCAACAGGACACCCACAGAGATGCCGGACATCCAGAAATTCATGTCAAGGGCCCTGAAATAGTGGAACTCATAGGGAAAGAAGTCAAAAACCAAATAAATGTGTTGAATACCCAGTTCAAAGAAGATAACCTCAAGGAAATGCAAACAATGATCAGTGGGCTTAAAGAGGAATTTACTAAACAAATAATGGTCCTAATGGATTCAAAGCTTACCAAGCATATAGAACCCACAAAAAGTTGGATGAAGTAAACAAGGAAATGTGAGCTATGAAAGAACATTTTGATAAAGAAATTTTGAAAAACATACAACTGAAATTCAGTATATGAAAAATACTTTAGAAAGCAGGGTAAGCTGACTCAAGCACTGTGAGGACAGAATATCAGACTCAGAGGACAAGGCTAAGGAAACAAATGCTGTAATTAGGCACAACTGCAAAATCAAAAATCAGCAAATTAGTTGGATACAACAGCTGCTGGATGATTCAAAGAGAACCAATTGAGAAAGAGCAGATGACAGCAATCAAGGTATAAAGAACTTATTCACTGAAATCATGCAAGATTTTCCCAAATCTAGGAAAAGAAATTAATTTTCAGGTAGGAGAGCCTATAGAACACCTAATAACTTCAAAGAGCAAAGAGACTCACCATGACATATCATAATAAAAACCTCAGAAATACAACATAAAGAGAGACTATTAAAAGCAGCAAGAGGGCTGGAGGAACAACTCAGCAGTTAAAGCCATTGCCTAGAAAGCACTAAGTATCCGAGTTTGAATCCCCAGCACTACATAAGCCAGATGTGGTGGCATACGCCTGTAATCCCAGCTCTATGGAGGCTGAGACAGGAGGATTGCTATGAGTCCAAGGCCAGCCTGGGCTCCATGGTGACTTCAGGACCAGGCTGGGCTATAGAGCCAGACCCTGTCTCGAAAAACAATCATAAAAGCAACAAGAGAAAAACAGACATTACTCTACCAAAGCAAACCCATTTGAACTACTGCAGATTTCTCTATGCAAACTTTATAGGCCAGGAGAGTCTAGAGCAACATCTTTCAACTTTAAAAGACAGCAATGGTCAACCTAGGTTGTTGTATCCACAAAATTATCCTTGAAAATTGAAAGAGAAGTAGAATATTTCATGACCAAGAATCCCTAAAGTTTGCGAGCACTAGCACAGCACTGCAGAAAATACTTGAAGAAATCTTGGAGAGAGACAGAGACAAGCAGTACCCAAGACCACGGAAGAAAGGAAACATCTAAATAGACTAGTGTTTGAATAATTTGACTGATACACAGGGAGCTAAAGAAAATTAAGCCCATCAAAATAAAGGATCCTACTGAAAAATGGGCAAATGAAATCAAGAGGCAGTTCACTTACGAAGAAGTACAAAGGGCCAATAGATACACGAGAAGATGCTCAACATCTCTAGCCAGAAGAGAAATGCAAACCAAAACAACGCTAACATGCCATCTCACTCCAGAAAGAATGGCTTATATCAACAAATCAACATGCCAGGACACAGGCATTCTACAGAACCAAATGGGTGTGACAGTGGGAATTAGGAGAAGGTGGGGAAGATGTGGTGTGAGGGCCAAAAAAGGGGAGGGGAAAGTGATTGTAATGTTGATGTAACATATATGTGCACAAAACATTCAAGTTCACTGTAAACAGTATGTACTACATACATATGCTAATAAAAGTGGGGAAAATGTCCTCTTATAAAAATAAAACAATGTTATTTTTATTAAGTGTGTAATGAAGTCTCACTGGTGTTAAATTTTATATTCTGAAGAAAAAAATCAGACTTGGGCCATCTTTTCGTGTTCTTGGGAATCATGTTTTGCTTTCTGCAAGATCACAGATGTTTGTTTTCTAAATGTTGTACACTTGATTATAACCTAAGCCCTAATCTCCCGTTCTTACACCCATCTCATTTCCTTTTCTCTTAAATATCCTTAAGGGTCAATTGTTGTAACATAAAATCCAACTATTTTAAATGTAGAGTCCAGTAATTTTTTGGCTATTTACAAAGACCCAACCATCATCTTGTTATGGTTTGGTTTTGGAATGTCCTCCAAAAGCCTCATATATTTGGAGCTGTTTTATTGGATAATAGGGCCTACCTAGAAGGGTCAGGTGTGTAAGTTTTCACCTGGAAGGATTGGGTCAACTTCTGAGACTGGGGATTGCCTAGGGCTGAGATTTCATGTGCTTGTTAGTGACCTGTGGGCCAGGAAGTGAGGAAGTGGTAACTGGCAGCTTAAGGGACTTAAAAGGAAGAAGAAACGTTATTGCAGCTTCTTCCTGGGAAAGCTCATGGGTTTGTTCCTGCTTCACTTGGCTTCTGTTTGCAATGGGGTGAGCAGCTCTCCAGCCTCTGCCAGGTGCCTTTTCTTTTCAGGTTCCTGCTCTTCCACCAACAGAATGTATGAGAGACCTTCTGAAACTGGGCAATAAATCTTTCCTCCCTTAACTTGTGGATGTTGGGTATTTTGTCACAGCAACAAGATAAGTAACATACATCTCAATTTAGCACTGTTAAACATTCTCATCATATCCAAAAGTGCTTAGGGTCAATACTCTTCCTACCCCCGTAAGTCACTAAATCTAATTCTCTTTTTACCGAACTGCCCTTTCTAGACATTTCACATACCACATAATAATGTGACTTTTTGCACTAGGCCTCTTTCATGTCGGATGTTTTCAAGGTTCACCTATGTATGTAATGTCAGCAGTTCCTTTATTAAGGGATATTTCATTTTGGAATTGTCGTACCATATTTTGGTTTTCTGTTCACTGTAGGACTGCTGGATTGTATGCCCAAAGCAAAAATAATTTCCCGATAGACACAAAAATGGCTCCTAAAAGATGACTATGTTGTAATCCAAAATATGTTAATGTTGTTTTACATAGGAAAAGTATTTTGCATGTGTGATTAAGACTTTGGTGAGAATTAAACAGGATTACCATACAGGTGCTTGTGCAGTGCACACAATCGTAATCTTAGCTACTTGAGAAACTGAAGCAGGAAGATTCCAAATTTGAGTCTAGCTGGAACAACTTTTAACAAGTTACTGTCCTGTCTCAAAAAATAAAAGTGGGGACCTGGGGACAGAGCTTAGTGGTTAAAGCACTTACCTAGCAAGCACAAGGCCTTGGATTGATTTACCCAGCACTACATAAACCAGATGTGGTGGCAAACACCTGTTATCCCAGCATTCAGGAGGACTGCCTTGCCTTGTGTCCAAGGGTAGCCTGGGCAACACATTGCATGCAGGACAAGCCTGGACTACAGAGACACTCTTTGTCTCAATAAAGAATGAGAATGTAGCTCAGTGATAGTGTTTCCAATCCCTAGTATTGTAAACAGACAAATACACATACATACATTATCTAGAGGTATAAAATATAATGGAGAAAGAAGTTGTTAAGAATCAGAGATGTGACGACAGAGGCAGAGACAAGTGTGTTCATGATTTTTTCCCCCTCCTGGTACTGTGCACTGAGCCAAGGGCCTTTACACTGAGCTACATCCCCAGCCAATTTTTTTTTTTTTTTGAGACAGTGTCTTGCTAAGTCAGTAAAGTGCCTGGGGCAAGGATCAAACTTTAAGTTGCCCAGGACAGGCTTAGGTTTGTGATCCTCCTGCCTCAGCTTCCCAGAGTGCTGGGATTATATGCTTATGCAACTGGCCCAGCATGTTTATAAATCTATACTGTCAGCATTGAAGAAGCACAAAGAACAAAATTACTTACGAAATATAAGTGCCTTGTAGAAGCTAGAAAAGTCAAGGAAAAGGATTTTTTTCCTACAGTCTTTATATAATATTTTCCTAGGGCTATTTTAACAAAGTACCATGAAAGCAGCAGCTCAAAAATAGAAATTAAGACTCTCTTTTAGTCCAGAAGACTGTAATCTGACTACCAACAGAATCATGCCATCTAGGCTCTAATGAAGAAACTTGTCATCTGACCTCATGAACTAAGATAAATAATACAAATGTGCTATACTGAGCCATGAAGTCTGTAGTAGCAACTGTTAGAGCAGACAACAAAAAACTAATAGTCATTGTTTCCCCAAATAGCGGCAACACTTACATACTACTAAAGTATTATGAAGTTCCAAAATTTTCTGCATCCTTGCCAACAATTATTTCCATTCTGCCCGTAGCCCTTCCAGTTGCATGACTGATAGTTCACTGGAGTGATGTCCAGCACGTTTCTATATGGCTACTGGCTATTTATCTCTGGTGAAATGCTGGGGAATAAACGTAGGACTCTGACACAAATTTATTCATAGGAAAGATTTTTTAAACTGCACTGACTGTGTTAACAGTTCTTCACATGTTCTGGATACAAGTCCTTTATCAGATGTATGATTTTATAACTATTTGTCCCAAGTGTGGACTATCTTTTCACTTGCTTATCAGTATACCATCATGATGGAGGATGTCAATAATAAACTGATTTTCTACAGCACATTTGAAATTTCCCTGCAAATCTCAACCTATTCTAATAAGTTTATCAAAAAAAGATGAAGCATTTCATTAACCTAAAATTTGTGGAGTGTTTTAGAATACGTGAACAAATCATTTAAAAAAGACACTTATAAGACATAAAAATTAAGTGCAATTTGAGGTATTAGAACATGATGTATTATCATTTTCAAAGTCCGTTCTCTGCTATCATACTGAAGCACATATATAAGTAGAGGCGGTTAATATGTCTAGGACTTCCTTGCAAGTGCTCCAGCTAAAATCCACTCTCCTTCCCCACTCCTCTTGTGTATGCACTCAGGGGCGTGTATGTATACACAGGCACTGGGATTAAACTCAGAGGCTCCAATGACCTATAGCCCACCCCTAGATATGCTTGTTTGTTTTGTTTTGTTTTTGATAGGGTTTTGTTCTGTAGCCCAGGCTTCTCCTGAACTACGTGTCCCAGGCTAGCCTTGGACTCAAGGCAATCATCCTGCCTCAGCCTCGAGGGTGGAATTACTGGCGTGCGCCACCCCGCCCAGCTTATGTGGTGCTGGGGAACAGAATTCAGTCTTGGGCTTGTCTTGCAAGCGCTTAACTGCTGTGCTATTCCTCCAACCCATATATGCACATTTTTAAATAAGAAAAAGAATACAGAACATTTATTACATGCCCAATGCATGTGACTATATCATTCTCCTTGACATTCTTTTCATTGAACTTGTGTGAAATACTTTTAAGAAAATGAAGACTTTAAAAAAAATTACAGAATGCAGTCTGTTACCCAATGTGACTGGAAGCAGTGCTAGTGCTAACTAAACGACCAGAAAGAGAATACAGTTGAGACATTTTACATGAACGAATAATTTTATAACACATTATTTTGAGTTGTTCCCTAGATCACTAAACAGAAATACTGTTAAGGAAAACTTGAATTTAGGGGTAGAACAACAGTCCACAAAGACATCAGGAAACAATTTTCAAGAACAGGAGGGCTCTCTGTGGTGGTAGCACTCGTGCAAATATGGTGAATGTTCCCAAGACATGCAGACTTTCTGGAAGAATTGTGGTAAACACCACACTAAGTGACACAGAACAAGAAGAGCAAGGATTCTCGGTAAGCCCAGGGAAAGTGGCATTATCATAGAAAGCAGAATGGCTACGGTGGACACAGTAAAGGCGATTTTCCAAAAATGGCCAAAACTACCAAAAAGATCATGCTAATCTTGAGTGTGTTGACCCCAAAGCAGAACTAAAAGAATGCTGGCTACTAAGAGATGCAAGCATTTTGAACTTGGAGGTAAGAAGAGAAAGAGCCAAGTGATTCAGTTATAAGTGTCGTCAAAATCATGGTTATTAGTTCACATTAAAAAAAAAAAGAGGCTGGGGGAAAACTCCTGGAGTAATCCCCCCAAATCTAAGAACAAAGATTCCAAATCTGCATATATAGCATAATCATAATTACCTTGATAGTTCAAAAAACACAGTGCAAAGTTGCACCTTAAGTTTTGTCTCTGTTTTGTAGTACTGGGGATTGAACTCAGTAGCTTCACACTGAGCCACAACCACTGCCTTTTTCTTTTTCTTTTATTTTTTTTGGAGATAACGTCTTGCCAAGTCTGCTAAATTACACAAGCTGATCTGGAATAAATATCATTATGAAGAGTTGAATTTTATGTGAGTTTTTATATTATATGAAATTGAATTTATGGGCATTAAAATATGTGCTTCTTCTGTCTCAGCCTTAGTATTAGGATTACAGGCTTTAATTTTGTATATATACCAACCAATTTAACACCACCTAAATTACTGTAGCTCTCCCTTATCTGAAGTTTTGCTTTCTACAGTTTGTTATTTGCAATCTAAAAATATTAAATGGAAAATTCCAGAAACAATATTTTAGTCTAAGATCTCGTCTCAGTCTTACCGTGGACAACATTCATCCTTTCTGTCCAGTGTTCCTGCGTGGTTATGCTATGCACCTATTATCCTCTGAAACCAAGTTGAGTATCAGATCCCACTATTATAATGCTGGTGTTTAGGTAACCGTTACCTACGGGCTTCATGCTATGTGACAATGTCCATGCCATTCACCTCACTTTATCTCTTCCCACAGGATTGTATCATCTCACATCATCACAGTAAACGTGAGTTACAATTCAATACTGAGACACAATTCTTCTATTTCGCTGTAAATTGTTGTTAACCTCTTAATATGCCTAATTTACAAACTATCATAGATATATATATATAAAGGTATATCCATACAGTTCAGTATTATTTGTAGTTTCAAGGCACTCACCAGAGGATATTGGAAACATATCCCCCACAGAAAAAGGGGACCATTTAATAAACTTCCCACTGTGTGTGTGAAATTTCTAAAACTGAGCAATCTTGTGAGGGACAAAGAATCTAAGGATGGACATAAAGAGGAACAGGTCACTTGATCAGAGGCAGAATCATTTCCCCATGCAAGTAGAACAGTATGGTACCCTACAGTTTTAGTTTATGTGTAAGAAAGTTAATAGAGGAACTCTGCCTCAAATTCAAGCCTGCTTTACCCTGAAATACAATCCAGAGCTTTAACCAGTGCAATGATTGGGCTTACTTCTTATAAGAATCTAATAATAAAGTAAACTTCCCTCAAACTGTTGGCCTGAAAATTAGATCAGCCAGGTGATCACAGCTATTTGTCTCAGTTTTTCTTTTATAATTTTAAAATTAAGTTGGTTCCTCAGATTTTACATAAAGTCTCAATTTGCAGGTTCTCATTTATCTTACCTTTTCAGTCTCTTAGCACTAGATAATCTTAACTATAGACAAGTAAAGGCAGCAATTACTCATCTGAGCTTTAATAAATTCAGGCTACACATTTTTTTAAATTTTCCTAGCTATAATAAACAAACCCGAAGTCATTTCTCTATATACGTTTTCAGATTGTGGATCTAAAAGTGGTCCAGTCTATGATGAAATCAAACAGCTACTCCAAAAAAGTGTTTACAGATAAATACACTAGGTCCTTGCCTCGTATCTGCAAGATGCAACTACTCACCTGCCTCTTTATACTAGCTATAATTTGTATCAAAAAAAAAAGGAGTATTTGGTAGGGATTCAGCTCACGGCCTTGCACAAGCTAGGCAAATACTCTATCAATAAGCTATGCATCCATAGTGCTTAAAAAAAAAAAACTGATCTTGAATCCAGCATAGATGCTTACCTATCGTCTCAGCTACTCAGGAGACTGAAGCAGAGGACCATAAGTTTAAAGCCATCCCTGGTGATCTAGTGAGACCCTTACTGAAGATAAACTGTTTTTTTTAAAGGTTCTCTTTGGGCTTAGAATACAGAAGTAGATTTTTATTCTTGCTTTACAAAATGTCAGGTGACAAAAGAGACGATGCACACCAAGCTGTAACACTGCAAACTTAGATAATAAAAAACACTGTCTGCTAATGTACCAGACTACCAAAATAAAGTAAAAAATAGGTTGAATTCTTTCTTTTGTGACCGACTCCACAATAAAGGTCCTAATCTAATCAACTATTAAAGACTCCACTTCTCAAAACTGTTAAAATGGTAATTATATTTCAACATGAATTTGAGGAGACCGTCAAGTCACAGCAAGCACTTAAATATATTGAGCTATTAAAGGTAACACCAATCACGCCAATTCTAGAAACAAATTTGGTAGCAATATTCTGAAAGGCCACAAGATGGAGATATGACTCCAAAAAGTGGGTCTTTGTAAAAGTCATATAGCAAAACATGAAAACAAAAACAAAGAGAAAGCTTAACATCTCTTTATACTTCCAATGGGTATGGCAGTGTGGCACAAAACTTCAACTACTTGGTCACTATATCCAGTGTTTGTCACTATAGTACAGTATCAGCCATAACATTTTTTCCTCAAAGGACTAATTTGGACTCTTCAAGGTTACTTTCCGAAACCAAAAAAAACCCAAATCTGATGGATATTGTTGTGTATATCTGCATACGTTTTAATCAATTTCCCGTTGCTGGGACACAATACCGAATACCCACAAATTAAAGTAGGAAAGGTTTTAGATCTGAGCTTTAGGACTCAGTACGTTAATAGGAGGCCAACAATAGTGGGATGGGTCTGGCAGAGAACAGCTTCTCCAAGCATCGCAAAAGGAAGGAGTCTGGGCCTTTAGAACAAGCTGAGGCACAAACACCTGTATGTACCCTACCACATGCTTCTAATCTCCCCATCTTGACCAGGTCCCACCTCGTAACAGTATATGAAATCCATTGATAATTCACAAAATCCAAATACATGAGGACTTTGAGGGATATTATTACACATCCAAACCATAATCATACAGAACTAAAAAGTTTTTTTGTGGCACTGAGGATTAAACCCAGGGCCTTCCCACTGTTAACTTCATCTTCAGTCTTTAAAAAAAGAAACTTAAAAAAAAAACCCCACAGGATCTTGCCTAATTGCTAGATTGCCAAAGTTGGGCTTAAACTTGGCCACCTCTCCCCCTGCCTTAGAGATACTTTAGCAAGCATCAAATAATAACTGTGGTTCTTTGATTAAAAAATTTAAAAAGATTAATGTAAGTATTTCTTAGCCCGCAGTAATTTTGTTCTAAAGTCTTGGCTTCGGTAAACTAGAAGGGTCCTCTACAGAACAAAGTCCTTCAACAACCTAAAAGTTAAGCCCAATCAGAATTTACTTAGCTTAAATACTAAATACACATGAGGCCTTAATCTATCCTCTCAGAGATTTCCACCTCACTGAAATGTTTTACTTCTTTCTTTCTTTTTTGAGACAGGGGTCTCATTCTGTAGCCCACGGTGGCCTTGGACTCAGGCAATTCTCCAGTCTCAGCCTCTAAATGCTGGGATTACAGGTTTACAGGAATGCGCCACCAAGCCCAGTTTAATGTGGTACTGAGGAATCTAATTCAAGTACTTAGCACTTGATTTAGCGCCTAACTACTCAGCCATTCCTCCAGCCCTGTATTAGTTCTGTCTTTCCAGTATAACTGCATGATAACTAGCATGTACTTTTTTTTTTTTTTTGAGACAAGGTCTGGCTCTGCTCTCCAGGTTGGTCCTGAATTCACTATGGACCCCAAACTGGCCTTGGACTCAAGGAAATCCTCCTACACCACAGCCTCCAGAGTGCTGGGATTACAGGCGGGCATCACCATGTCCCAGGAAGTCAGGGCTTTGCAAGGCAAATGCTTTTAACTGTTGAGCCACTCCTCCAGCCTCCCCGAGTTTACTTTTAAACTTTGTCTTTCTTACAAAAAAATTAAGACATAGGGCAAGTTCAAGAAATTACTAAAATACTTCTAGCAAATCTTAGCTCTTAAAATAAGGGATAGGCTATCTCTCTGTGTTTTTATTTTTGTTGTTGGTGTTATTTGTTTTGCATTTTGGTAGTACTGTGGATTTTACCCAGGTTCATCACATTGAGCTACACCTCCAGCCCATTTTTGGGAGGTTTGATTTTGAGATGGAGTCTTGATGATCATGGAAACAATCTACTCAAGGACATAATAAAATTATTCTGTGAAAACCTTTTTGTACTTTTGTATCCACAATTATGAAAGCTCTTTCTCAGCCATGGTGTTTATTTTACTACCAACTAAATTTTAATGTTTTTATTCTTAAATCTCAGAATCCAAGCATGCATTTCTGTTTACTGATGATTGCCACAGGCATTTCTAATTCAGCTCATCTGAAACTGACAGCATTTTTCCATATGAACTTAGAACATCTCTCTTTGTAAACAGCCACATGATTTGTGTTATAGAAATTTAGTTTTGATGCACCCTATTCCTATTTTAATTCCTGTTAGTTCTGATTCCCCAAATATCTTCTAACATGTTTCTAACCATTTCTCTTAGCATTATGGTTCTAGCCATCACTTGTAGCCTAATGTTAGGTTTACTTTTATACCAGTTTTTCACTGACAGATTATAGATACTATACCATTTTAACAGATTATTGTGAAGATTTAATGACAATCTATTTGTTGGCCTACTAAGTATACTACGTAGCTGTTTAAAAAAAAAAATCATGAAAGAATGAGAAAGCAGCCAGGCACAAGAACTGAAGAAAATAGATTTTTAAAAAGTAATTGAAATACGTCTCAGAAGTTTTGTTTCTTGGTATCACAAAAGATTAATACTGAAAAAGACCAGAAATGGTGAATATTTGACATGTTATCGCAGTCATGGTAGGTACCACTAAAAGCCCTTCTTTTTGCAGTATTTTTCAAAGTTATCAGCAACAGCTCACATACCAAAACAGGAGCAAGATTAGAATTTGCACAGGAGTTAAAAGTTTCTGCCTGTTCTGGGTCAGGTTCAAGCCCTTTGCTTTAAACCACAGTAAATGAAACCAAGGCCCAAAGGTCAAGAAACTTAAAGCAACTCTTTGCGAGCTACTATCTATGGCACATTGACAAGAAGCTAGTTAAAAACGGTTTATGTTGCACAAAATTCCTTTATTAAGATAAAATATATAAACAAAAAAGGGGCGCACCAAGCATATTTAAATTTTTCTTTCAAATGATCTGGACCCTAAATTGGCATAATATTTACTTATCCAAATATGTCAAACCTATTTCTAAAGGGCAACATCTTCAACTGTATCATAATTTAAAGCAAGTGTAATCAATATCCCAATTAAAAATCAGAGTATACAAGTAGACCATTAAAAGTGTAAAATGTCCACCAACTTCCCTAATTAAGTTTTTAAAAAAGGGAAAAAATGCTTTTTATCACCTAAGGACCAAAGTGAAATTAAGGGTTAAGCCTATATGTAAATATATATCCAAAACCAAATGATAAGGAAGGACTTTAGTTATTTCTATAATTTTATAAACATTCAATGTACACAGCACATTCCAAAAATTTCATACTGCTTTTGGCTGGAACAGTAGTCACTGTCTTCCTCTATTTTCTTAAGGTTTTTCTAACTTTTCCTCCCTTTCTGAATCTGTTCTTAGAAAAACAAAGGACTTTCTCATACACTTCTGACAGAATTGCTACTTCTGAAGGTCAACTGGCAACAAATATTAGAGTTCTTTAAAAAATCTATCTTTTGAATCAAAGAATTCAATCCTAAGAAATTAGCCAAAAAAATTAAGTATGCCTGTTAAAGTAGTTTTAAGAACAAGCATTTAAGCACTCAGAGAATGAAGATGAGAAGCCTCAGGACTTGAAAAATGAGGTTTTCCCAAAGAACAGCTTGAGCAAAAACATAAGCAGAATACTGATTGCACTAGCTCAAGAAAGGCACATATACACTTCAAACTATGTTGCCCATTCATAGAAGACAAGATGACTGAAAACAGAACACTTTAATAAAAAATTGGAGCGGCAGTTACGCATGGTGGCACATGCCTGTAATCCCAGTACTTGGGAAGCTAGGGCAGGGCTGCAAATTAAAGGCCAGCCTGGTCTACACAGATCTAATGGAAACACAAACAAACTAAAAAACACCAGAGTGGCTTCAGAATACTCAGCCACAGTGGTACAAAGAGTCATAGATTAACTGAGGGTCCACAAGTTGACACATTCAGAAAGACCTACACCTTGGAACTAACTGGAAGTGAAGAATGCATGTTTTTAAAAAAGCTTCTAACATAGTAACGTCCAATAGAAATGTAATTCAAAGGGAGGGTAAGGGGAGGGACAAAAGGAGAGTGGGAAAGCCCTTGTCACCTTGACAAGATACATATGTGCACAAAATGCTCAACTCCATTGTAAACCTTAAATTTCGCACGTATAAATATCAATAAAATAAAAAAGAAATGTAATTCAAGTCACCTATGTAATTTACTAAGATCTACATTAACAAGACAAAAGGGGAGAAATAATTTTAAAATGTACTCAAAATGGTAATATTTTACTTTTAAAAACATTTAATAAACTTTAAATTCTAGCTTATTTTACAGCATACTTCAATTCAGATGCTAATTTTTCTGAGATATGTATTTACATCATACAGTTTACTGCAGAGCTACATATCCAAATTGTGCCAAACGTACTTAAAAACAGTAAAATAACTCAGTTTAAAAATTTTAACATAAAATTAATTTTCAGCTAACCTTTACAATATAAGTACTCAGCTACATAAGGCACATTTCAAATGCTCAACAGCCAACTGTATTGGACAGAATGAAAATTTCTGCTAGCAAGTTAAGCACTGAATTTCAGTAATGACAAAAAAGAAAACAAGATTGGTTGATGAATGCTTCTACTGGCTACTTAATGGAATTCTATTAGTTACTGTAGACTGCATTTTTTTAAAAGGTGAAAAAACATTTGAGTAATTTACAAAGTACATCCTTTCAGAGGTCAGAGTTGAAAGCCACAGCTAACACACGAAAAAGAACAATTATAATTTCCATGGTACTAACCAGCAAAGTGTAATTCAATATAGATATTAATTTGTTATGGTAAAATCAATGGATTTTTAAGACAATGCTATATAAAACCAAAAACCAGTAAAGATATTCAAAATGATGATGAACAGAGAATATATATCTTGACATAACAGAGGAGGATCTGGCACCCTAGACAACCTTTAAGATCTTTTCTGACAAATTCTTAATTATTTTTGTTAAAAGTTTTACTAAGAGTTGTCCGCAATTTTGGGAAATCTCACAATGGTAACACAGCATAGGTCACCAATACCTTACCTGAATAGGTAACACATATACTAAATCTATTTACAGATATAACTTCTGGTTTATGGTATAGCTGTACCTATTACATATGACATAGGTCTTATTATCATTTAGTTTCAAAATATTTCTCCTTTATATGCCTTTAAAATTGTAGTAATAGATTATTTTTATACGAATTCTCATCATAGCAAACCATCATAAACCGTAAACTACTGGTTTCATATAGCAAAGAATATGAATTGCAGGTTTATAAAAGTCGTCAGATACTACTTAAGCTGGACTGGCTTTTGGTTTTTATTGATAAAATAAGCAATAGTCTTTAAAAAGTGTTACTGACATATAAGATACATACATAGCCAAGTCCACAAATCTTGTTTACAGCTCAATGACTTTATTCACACACACACACACACCCGTGTACTCAACCAACTCTTAGACAGAGTATTTCAAGCAGTTTCCTGTGTCCTTACCTAGTCCAAACACTACTAAGGCTAACTATTACACTGACTTCTTCAACATACTTTTGTTTCTAAATGCAGAAATCTTTTATTTCAATTGTATTTTCTATTAACATTTTGTTCAAATGGCTCCCTTTAATATTTCAGTAAACTAATAAATTGTTCTATATTTTTATTATCATTACTGCTACCTACTTTTCTATCTTTATGTTGATCATTAAGTATTCATATCTTGCTGACACCATTTTATTAGAACTAATTTGTACCTCTTTATTACAACAGAAGGGTAGTTTCATTTTACACTAATGACTAATCACACTGACACCCTACTCAAGGTGATGTCACAGTTCTTGCTTGAAGATCCTCTTTCCTAGAGAGGAACAGCATAAAAATAATCACCTTATCCACAAATTCAAGGCCACAATGTCCCTGATTGGTTAAAAAAAAATAAGCCACCTCAGCTTAAGGAAAGCAAAATCTCCTAATGTATCTCAAATTTCTAGATGTGTATATAAACATATGTAGTAGTTAACATAACATTTATCTACTATGGGAGAAAAGTGTACACGCCAATACAATAGAATGCCCTAGTGCTATCATGAATAAAAGTACTAACAGTACAAATATGAAGAAAAACACATAAACAACACTTCTTTGGATGTTCCAAAGTGACAATCTAGTCCCCAACACAGTATTTAATCAGAATGATGTGCAGTTGGGAATTCTGCCGTTTCCAATTTCAGGTTTTTTACTCAACTTACTGTAGGGTTAGTACAATATACAATAAAACAGCAAGTAAAAAAATTCCATGCAAAAACCATATAATCAGAACCACTGTTTTGCAGAGGCCTTTCCAAATCCACACTGTGATCAGCGATACAAGGTGTGAAACTCTAGGACTTAAATGTTAGAACATCCCGACTTCCTTTCTTCAGTGCTTTAAGAAGCAAAATGACAATCAAACTCTCATTTCACCTGGAGTTAGTTCAAGCGGAAATTTAAAGGAACTATTCCTATAAAATAACTTAAAATTGGTTAAGAGCATAATTCTATATTCCCAATCATAAATGCTCCGAACTACCTTTAAGGGCTCATCATTTCACGTACGGTTGCTGGCATAAGACAAAAATTTCAGTTTTCTCTCAATTTAAATTTTCTCTAAATTGGAGGTGTAGCTGGGTGGTAGAGTGCCTGCTTAGCACGTGTTAGCAGAGAAGAAAAAAATTTCTTTAAATTTGACCAGTGAGTCATTTCTATGGATCTACCTCCATCAAGTTACACTTCAAATTCATTTAAAATAAGAAGGCAATGGCTTCATGAGTATATTAATTCGAAGTAGATCATGAATGTACCTGTAGGCCTGTTTCCATTCCAAGTAAAATATCTTAAAGTTTTTACATCCCATGGATAACAAACTACATCAAAACATTCAGCATAATCTCTTGGCATCCCTCTTTACAAATTAATGTAGTTTCAACATTGGAAATTCTTCATCCTCATTTGTACCACTTTAACAGAACACAACAAATAGTGTGTGGCGACGAGAACTGAAAATACAGTCACTCAAAATATAGTACTCAAGGAGTACTGTTTACCATAAAAACAAGTCTCCAAATATGTTGGATCACATATAAGATAGTCAAACTTCCTATACCATGATTTAAAGGGAGAAAATATTTCCAAGACATGCAATACAACACTAAAATGAAATCCAGCATTTAAAGCAAACTCAGGGATTACAGATCTAAATCCAAATTAAACCCTCTCAGAACCTCGTCTCAGATCTCACATACAGACACGAAGATAAAATTTAGATTTAATTTGGGCAGTACAAAATCTCTTTGAAAAGTGACTTACTTCACAAAAGAGGTGCTGAATAGTTTGAATAGTTTCACTAAGTTAAAGCACAGTAATCAATTTATGATAAGAAACCCTCAGGCATCTCAGATAACCTTCAACATTTACAAACTTCTCTTTTCCCAAAAGACTGTAAAACCCAACTCCAAATCGGCTTAAGCAATGTTTTAGCACCGTGCTAAGTAACGAATACCGAAATAGGAAAAGAAGGGGACATTTTCAACCAAATGCTAACAGTTAAACTTAACTCCAATTTTATCAGAGACGGAGGCTGAAAGATCGAATCTTACTTTTTGCCAATCAAGTGAAGCCCACAAACCCAGAACCTCTCGCAGCATTCAGGGGTAAAACGAACTACTGAAGCAATAGCTCCACCTACTGATCCATAATACTTCCTTAAACATTTTGGCACCTCAAGTCGAGCTCATTCCCCCTCCTCCACTCGCTCTGACCCAGCCCAAATCAAGTTGAGTCACTAGCTCCAAACACTCGTGCTCTTTGGTCCAGTGCCGTCCCCCTCCGGGGCCTGTCCACAGCCCCCGCACGAGCACGGGCTGCAGGTCCGGCGCCGAGCCGGGGTCCGCAGAAGGGGACAATCGGACCCTCGCACCTGAAGCAGCGGGCCGGGGTTGGCTCACCCGCCGCCGCCTGGCGGGAGGCGCGGGCGCTTCACAATAGCTGTCCCCTGTCGCCCTCGTCAGCCCGCGCTCGTCCTCCCGGCCGAAACCCCGGTTCCCCCGCTCTTCCTACCGCGGCCTTTCAGCCCGCCAACAGACTCGCCTCCGCCCCCTCCGGGAGCAGAGCGCGCCGAGAAACCCGGCATCTCCCTCCGCTCGGCACTCCCCGAGTCCCGGCCGCCTCCGCCGCCCTCTGCCTCCACGAGGGCCGGCCCCGACCTTGCCCGGCCACGCGCAGCGCCCGTCCTCACCCTTTCATCTTCCCCGCCCGCTGAGGCCGTCGTTACCACCGCTCTCCACGCCGTCGTCCTCGCCGCGCTGAGGTCTCCGCGCCCTCGGTCAGGGCCACTCAAGCCAAGCCGGCCTCCTCGCCGCGGCAAGGAGCGGAGGCTCCGGTTGATGAGGCCGCGAAAGCCGATCGCGACCCTGAATCGGCCCGGGGACTACGGAGAGGAGGGGGCGTCTCCCACCGCCGTACTCGGGCGCCGCTTCTCCACACGTGCACACTGGGCACTCCGCTCCCGCCCGCGGCAGCCGCCAGCCAGACCCGCCACCGCGCCGTGACCTTTCACCCCGCCCCCTCAGCGCGCCGGCGCGACCGCCGTCTCCCGCGCAGCCGCAGTGCTGGCGGCCGCGCGCTCTTCCCGCCCCCCTCCCTCTACTCTGGAACCTCCATCTTTTTCCCGGGCCGCGTCCCGGGCGTCACGCTCCGCCTCCCACCTTTTGCGGCACTGCCTGTTGGGCTTGCTTGGTAGGCCCTGGCGCGAAAATCTGGATTTTTCCCACCCCTCTCTTTCTCCCGCATTAGCACACGGACACTCTTGGCCCCGTTTTTCCCTGCGGTTTGGAGTCTCCAGAGTGACCTTCCAAAACTTTTCTAATACGGTTTTATCTGATTCTATATGTAAATGAGATGATCTTTTTAAATCCAATGTAGTTAACCGACTGGAATAACTTGGCAACTCTCCCCTACACCTCATCACATGACAGGCCCAACCTGGAGTTCTACGCAAGGGCCCCAGACGGACGGAACTCCGTTTCCATTTCCGGCCCGGAGACTGTGATGAGGACGTCACTTCCTCAGCCGTGCTCTATTACCCCTGCCGTCCTCGCCTTCTGCATTGCAGTTTACAACATAGTATTCATTAAGAATTTATGTTTATGTTATCTTTTAATCGCAAAAAAATCAAGGTTCCCGCAAAGATTTAAGATCCGGTGTCGTACCCCGGGCCGGGACGGGGGAGGCGGGGGCGGGGCTTGAGGTCACGTGAGCGGCCGGGCCGTCCCGCCCCCGACAGCTGAGTACTTCCCCTCCCGCAGTGGAAGAGCCTGTGGGTGTTTGGTCGGTGCTGTTTCTGCGCCTCGAGCTTTCGCAGGTGAGCGGCCGCGACTGTTGGGAATAGCGAAAAGGATAGGAGGAGACGAGAAGGGTGCGTGTGAATGGCCGCTTTCAGTGCGTGGGGTTTTCCTCCCTGCTGTCACCCAGCACTGACGGGGAGCTCGTTTCTCCCAGATCTCCTGACCCTCGACCCCTCCCTGTGGTCCTTCCTCTCCCTGGGCATTGAGGTGTTCAGTTCCCACTGGTTAAGAGGGAGTGCAGCCATTATGGCCCCCAATTTGAAGTCTTCAGGGTTTCAGGTAGTAGGATTGTTTCAGTCATTCCTCGGGGTCTGCAGCAGCCACCCGGTCTCATTCCCCAAAGCTCATTCTTTGGCAGAGGCCCTCACCTGGGTGAGCCGGGATGCAGGAAAATTCCTGGAGGCGGAGGCGTCTCCAGTGAGACTGGCTTGGAAGGAGTGTCAGTGATAGGGCCCTCATTGCGGTCACACGAAAAGCTCGCTTCCCAGGATGCTTTCCCAGCCACTCTAAGGGCTCTAACATCCTTGCAAGATGTTTCGGGTGAGACTAGAAGGATACAAGCAGAGCTTTTTCCATTTTTTTTTTTCCGGGCAAGAAGACATTTAAAAAAATAAATACTATCTTCAAAACAGAGGATGTTGGAAATGCGACAGTCTGGGTTGAATGGGAGGCGTTGAAACATGGTACTGCCTTGTCGTGATCCGCAGGAGGCCCAGGCTAGCTTATGGAAAAGCAACCAGGTTTTCTGGAAAGGGAAATGGTTCTTCAGGAAATGATCAGGCTGGATATGTAATTAAAATAAATCTGGTCATAATTCGATCAGACAACTGAATTTGATCATAACTTAGAAGCAAGAAGATTGAGACAAGGTATTGCTGACTTCATGTTTTCTGCCTGTCGGCTCCTGTTTGTCCTTCTTCCCTAAAACCTTACTTAATTGCCAGTCCCTGTCAGTTCCTTGACCAGCTTTATGGTAAATTTGTGTTAAGTACCACTTATGATTCTCCTTGGCTTTTTTCATTTGTAAAACTCTAGGTGACCTTCTGATTTTGGTGAATAGGATTGTGTGAAAATACAGGAATTGTTTTGCCTAGGTTTTTGTTCAACCCAGAGTATTATCATTTTCATGTGTACTGTAGGTGCCGATGTTTTAACACCAAACAGTGTGCTTTAGGAAAGAATGTGTTTCAGTTTGGGGTTAAACTCATACTGCAAACTGAGAACGTTTGTTTCTTTTAAGTTGAAATTTGATTTTTAAATTTCGAATTACACTTCTTACTATGAAAAGTTATATTCAATCACGTCTTGTAGTCTTATATCCAAATTAATTGAAAGAATCTATTTAAGGGCTGAAAAATGAAGATGGAATCATTTGAGTAGTAGATGAAGCTGACTTTGTTTTTTATCTTCTAAATTCTTTATGATAAACTGTTCTTACTTTGTTCGGGAGGGCTAAAAATTAAAACTTTAGAATGACAGCAGTGTAGCAAAGTAGGAAAGCTGGCTTAATGATACTTTTTACTAGAAAATATAACCTTGGTGATATTGCTTTTGCCTGATTAATAAAGAAGATCACTGTTGTGGATTTACAATTTTTGGCTCTTTATACTTAAGATTTATAGTGAATAATGGCATAAATCTACTGATAGGTTTACATAGTCAGACCTGTCATAGATATAAACAGTTTTATTCATTTCCTTTCTCCAGAGGGAGGTTCTCCTGAATTTTAGGGGGAAAAAAATGGCACTATTGCTTCCTTGACCAGGTGACATTCCTCCAGTGAAGGAAAATTCCTTCAGTGGTCTGAAAGACCAAACCAGTTTTGTCCAGGTGTACCAAAAAGCAAGAGAAAACCGGTACTAAAGGGAAAATGTCAGTATGCAGCATGAAGGAGGCTGAATGAGTCGGCAGTTTTACTTCACAATTTGTCCACTTTCAAAGAACCTAGGGAAGCAATAATTAGACCACTGATGAAACCAGGAACAGTAACAATAGAATTGGTGACTAAATAAGTGGAGAGATAGAATGTGGAAAGAGCTTTGACTATGTGCAACTCACATAACACACAAGTTATTTGAGACTTGGAAGGTTTTATTATATATATTGAGGCAGGGTCTCACTCTAGTTCAGGATGGTCCTGAACTCACTACGTAACCCCGGCTGGCCTCGAACTCACAGCAATCCTACTGCTTCAGCTTCCTGAGTACTGAAATTAAAGGTATTTGCCACCATACATTGTTTACGTAGTTCATGTGGTGCTGGGGAATATCTACTCAGAGTCTTGTGCTTGCTAGGTAAGTGAGCTAACTGTTGTGCTATTCCTCCAGCCCTGGAAGCATTTTTGAGACTAGTTTTTATTAGTTTGTAAGTGTTACTTATAAAAATTTAACATTTATTTGGAAAAATTGTGCTGTAGTTCATTTTTGTTAGGACCCCTAATACCTCTTATTTTCTTAATCTGAGATCTTGCTGCTTTTACTGTCTTGGTATGTTTGTATGAGGTATGATCAAAAGCTGTGGTGCATGTGTTAATTAAAAATGATTACAATAAAAGATATGTTGCTATTAGCCACCCTCAGATTATTCTCTGGGCTCCAAAACAATTATCCCATTATTCTTGTTACTTTATGAAGCAATTCTGGAAGTCCTCCATCATAACTGTCTTTAGTTGTGCTGTCATGGCTGCTTTGGTGTGCTGAATGGAATTTATAACATTTACCTTTCATGGTCATTTTGATCTTGAGGAAAAGCCAGAAGTCACAGGTAGCAAGTATGGTGAATGAAGTGGATGAGAGTCTTCCTTTCCATTGGATGCCACTCAACCACAGCATTCACTGTATTTTTGATCACATTTCATAAAGACAGTTAAGAAAGCACCCTTTCAGAACTGCTTTAGAAGGTGTCAGAAACAATGAGATAAGTGCGGGCAAAGCAATGGGAAATATTTTGAGGGATATCAATGACAATACGTCTTTTACCATATTTTTTAAATTAATCATTCATTTATATTCTGATCATACTACATATATTATCATCACTACCGAGATTATTTCCTTCCCTGTTGTTAGAGCCACTCAATCCTGTGGACAACTACACAATATTTGCTATTTCTCTTTTGACTTCTGTCACACTTTTCCTGTTGGCTGGCAGTTCCTCCTAGGAGCCCAGAATTGTCGCTGTTGTTGTGGCTGGAGGAGTAGCATATGATTAAGGTGCTTGCTCAACATCACAAGGCCAGGATCACATAGTAGCTGGGCGTGGTTGTACATGCCCGTAATCCCATTGCTTGGGAGGCTGAGGCAGAAAGATTGCCAGATGTTTGAGGCCAGACTGGAATACACAAGTGAGCTCAGGACCGGCCTGGCTACAAGGCAAGACCCTGTTTCAAAAAAAAAAAAAAAAAAATGCTTAAGTACCTGGTAAGTACTCAGTAAATTGTTTATTCACTAAGACAAGATTATACCACTTTAAACTACGTAGATCATAGCTTCTTCTAAGGTTGTCCTCTGGATATTAGCTTTTAAATAAAGTCAATAATTTTCCAAATTATGGTCAAAAATAGACATAAACCTCATAGAAGATTATTAATGCAATGACCAACTTATCCTCACATGTTTTTACTTATAGGTATGGTTATCATATAGGTGCAAAAAGGACAGGAAGAGGGATGTGTTGTATTTTGAAGCAGGGTCTCGCAGAGTTACCAAGGCTGGACTGGAAGTTTGGATTCTCAGATATCAGCTTCCCAGGTAGCTGAAATTGGAAACATACGATAACCACATTCCACAATCAATCTTCGTTCAGCTCTGCCACCTTGGTTATGTGCTTTAAGTAAAATTGCACCCTGGGGGTTTCAGGCTTGATACTGAAGAACCTTTCATTCAAGGATATTTCAAATTTGAATGAGCTCACCTTAAATAATCCCTTTGAAAGTATTTTAAAACTAAAAGAAATGTGAATGTTAAGCATGTAGTCCAAACTTTCTGTGGTGTGATTTTCCGATCATAGAGACCTGGGTTTAGGCTCTAGCTTTCCCTCTTAATGATTGTGTGACCCTGGACACTTGAATAAATTTCAGTTTTAAGATTGTCCCTCAAATGCAATTAGGTTAGATTATGAAGGTACATAGTTTATTATAAAATGTTTTTATTAATAACTGCTAACATCTGTTTTGATTTTATATACTGAATTTCTAAAGGAGATAAAATAGCTGGCAAAATTGACTAATGCTGTGGCTGGGAGGATAGCTCAGTGATTAAAGCACTTGCCAAGGAAGCTTGAGCCCCCAGTTCAATTCCCTGATTCCCCAACAGAATATCCTAGGTGGACACACTGCCACACACCTGTTATCCCAACAGTCAGGAGGCTGAGACAGGAGGGTTGCTACGTATTCAAGGTCAGCCTGGGTTACATAGTAAGTTCAGGACCAGCCTGGACTTTGAGAGTGAGGCCCTATCTCAAAAAACAAAATAACAAAAACCAGTGGACTAATGTTCCTTTGGCAACAGGTTTGTCAACAGGTTTAAGTGTAGAGAAGGTAAAATTGAAATGAGACCATTATGGGAAAAAAGGAAAAAATTAAATAAATGTACTCCTAGCATTTTTAAAAACCAAGATAGGTCCTCACCCAGTTGCCTATGGTGCCCTTGAACTCCTGTCCCAAAATGATCCCTCTGCTTCAGCTTCCTGAGTAGCTAGGGCTACGTGTGCACAGTAATGCAGGGGCTTCTAACAAAGATTCAAAAACAGATGTATTTCTAAGAGCTGAGAAATAAACATAAAGCCTCTTATTTTGACAACTGCTGTAATATAGTATTTTCTAAAGCTTTTAAGAGCTATGATCATTAATAGGAGGCAGTTCTTAATTTGTGTTTCTGATGATCTACAGAGTTTTTGCCAAAATTATTTTTATTAAAATGGATTTGAGATACATAACATTCGGCTTCAGGAATCGGTGCATATACAAATAACATCTTGATCTTTTTTACTTCCCTTCCCACCTTCCCATTCCTCCTCTCCACAAAATCTTCCTGTTTTCTTCTATCACTTTTATTTGGCTCTTTTACTTTTTTATAGTTTGGTTTTCTTATAGTGGAAAAATCATGCGAAATTTAAACTTGTGTATTTGATTCATTTTTTAGAGCAGGGACTTTTGAGTTTAGTTGTTATAAATTTAAAAACATTAGCTGGTTATGGTGGCACATCCTGTGAAGCAAGAGAGTCACAGGGCAACTTATGGTTATCCAGGATTGCCTGAGTCTTGGTAATTTATTGACTTAGTGAGGCCCAGTCTCAAAATTTTAAAAAATAATTTTTTAAATGGTTAGGGCTATAACTTAGTGTTAAGGCCTTGTGCTCAATCCCCAGTACTGGAGGGGAAAAATTGCCTTTTGAAGAAATTTATATGTTTTTATACTTTATTTATCCCCATTTGAAATAGACAGATGAATGTAGGGAACAATGAAAACCTAAAGTAAAAATTCATCCTATGTAGATGACTCACAGGATTAGTGGTTTTGCAATGGAAACTATAAGTAAAGAGTAATTAAACTATAACTATTATGATTTTATGATTTTATGTTTCATTGTAATCCTAAATTTTTTTTTTTTTTTTTTTTTGCTTTAAGGAAATATTTTAAGGATTTTATTTTAAAGTTTCAGAAGGTCTTAGGGTTCATTCATAGGCATCCAGCAAGGAGGGAAGCACATGGTAGACTCTGGAGAGCTGTTCACCCCATTGCAGGCAGAAAGCCAAGTGAAGTTAGAAAAAGTTGGATCTCTGGAGACTGAGGCTTTTCTAGGAAGAAGCTGTAACAGTGCTTCTTCTTCCTTAACTTAGTTCAAGCTGCCAGTTGGGCCCCTCACAGCCAGTGTAGGTGCCCCTCTCTCACCTCTTGGCTCACAAGTCAACTGCACACACCTGAAGGCTCTGGCCTGGACAATCCCCAATCTCAAGTTGATACAGTCCTTTCAGGTCAATCCGCAAACATCTCCCCCTTCTAGCCAGGCCTGACCTCCAAAAGCACATGGTTATACAGGTATCCCACTACCTCCACATACTTGGGGCTTTTGGTGGACACTCCAGATCCAAGCCATGACACAGGCAACTTAGTGACTTAGTGTAGTGAGACCCTGTCTTAAAATCAAAAGTGAAGATGAATTGAGGATGTAGCTCAGTGTGTTGTTCCTGGCTCAGTTCCAGTGTACCACACACGTCCATACACACACAAGGCAGGATACATAAATGCTTTTAACATTTCTGGGCAAATAGGCTATCTGTAATCTTCCATCATAGGATAACCCAGGTTGCAGTCAAATAGAATCAATATAACAACATCAATGTAAGAACAAGGCATGAGTAGGTATTTTAAGTAACATTAAATATTCTAGATATAACTTGAAATGCTCCCAGTGTGATTTATATATTGAAATTCTGTCAATCAAAGATACATGTTACTGAGAGTAAACTATTACAAATGTTAATAATTGTAGAAGTTGCTGATTTTGTAGGTCAAAAAAATTGTGCTAGAAGTTTCAGATAGTTAAAGAGGGAACCACTTTGCCAATTAATATGAACATTGAGAGTAGTGGCCAGCTAAATATAGGAATAACTTTATCCTTTCTTGTGAAAATGAGTTTTCAGTTATTCATGAATCCTAGTTTTAACTGAGTCATAATTAGATAGTGATGGGCTTTTTTCAGATGAATTACAAAATCCACAATTTTTTGAGTCTTACATGTTTCTGCTATGAAATATGCATATAAAAAAGCCCACTATCTTCTGTTATTTCACTTGTTTGAAAAAAAGGGGGGAAATCACAAATCCTAGAAATGGGCTTACTGACACCAAATTCTTCTGTGTGATCCAAAGCAGGCTCTTAAAACTATAGAAACTGATCAGGTGTTAGTCTAATTTATCTGTTGTGTTTGAATGTGAATTCACAGTACCTCCTATTGTTCTGTGGGTGTGTATGTTTATTTTAAAATGATCTCATCCTCCTAAAGACACTGTATTGAGGATAGGGAGAGTTGAGTAGGTAGCTCTAATAATCAGACAGTAACAGTTCTTTACTGTAAACTGTTTCAGTCTCAGAACAGTATTACACTCAGGAACTAGCACTGTTTCTCTCTTTCACTCCCTCTCTCTCTTTCTCTGTGTCTACCCTCCCAAATAGCCATGAAACCATATCAGCTTTGATATACAAAATATTAGAGTTTAGACTGAATCTTGGAAGATAAGCTTTTTTGTGCCATAAAAGTGCATTCAAAAGATTGACATTTTTCTAAATTTTTACCCAAGATATGTACACTGGTATCCACTGAGCCTTAACCTGAAAATAGAGGAGTAAGTATTTTAGATGATCATCTCACCTCTCTGTGTAGGAATGTAACAATGCACAAGCCCAGCCAGGAATCAATTATGAGTTTCTAGCTTGACCAAGCATTTTATTATGATTCCCTATGTGTTTGTTACTCTTTTTTCTTCTGTATGCTGTAGACTTTGTGATAAAGGACTTCATGGCCACCTGTCACATGGCCGTCCACTTCTGTAACCTTGCTTGTAATTATTTGATCCTCCTACCATAAAGGTTTTATAAACCATTCTCTTCCTCACCCAGGGCCTCACAGATTTTCTGGCGTGAGACAGCGTGTGGTTGCCGGCTAATAAAGAAAAACTCCTTTAAAACTGTTTCCTTTGGAAGGCAGATGATCTCATTTGTCTCACTGACGTACCATACAGTGTATGTTTCTGAGCTGGTAAAAGACTGGAAATAACGCAGGATTTGCTAAACTCTCCCAGCCAAGTACTCACCATGCCTGACCCTGTTTAGCTTCTGAAATCAGAAGAGACTGGGCATGTTCAGAGTGGTATGACCATAGACAGCATTTGCTAAACTTCAAAGAACACGTGGGTACCCACACAAATTATTAGGAGTCACTCACAGTAATTTTTAAGAAGCATACAGAAACCAGTTTGGTTAACTTCTCATCTGTTTCCTTACCATGTTCCCAGGGTTCAGAGGTTTTATCAGCATATCATGTAGCCTTTGATAATTACCCGATAAGTTGACAAATAAAAGCAAAAATAATTACATACTCTATGTAAACATACATTTTCAAGAGTCATATTGTCAATATTTTATACTTTTAAAAAAATAGTTTTGTTGAGGTATGTGCATGAATTTAAACTGTACAACTATGTAAGTTTTATGTCTACATACCCTTTACTGCAGTCAGTGTGTCTGCATGAACATGACCATTATTCTATGGGAACATAACCATTACTCCCTTCTTTTCTTTTTGTAATCCCTTCTCTTTCCCCTTGCCTCATTCTTAATCACTACTGATCTGTTTGCAGTTATTATAGGGTAACTTACTTTGTTAGAATTTTATATAAATACAGGTTTTTCTGGCTTGTCTTTTAACATAATTTAAAAATTCAGGTTGTTATTATGTATTAATGATTCATTTCCTTTTATGCTCAATATCATCCCACTTTATGGATATGCCAGAATTTGCTTATTCATTTACCTGTTCTTAGATATTTGGGTTGCAATAGGATTACATTCCTACTATTCAGCCATTATCAAAAGCTGATGTGAATAACCATATGAAAATCTTTGGGCATAAGCTTTGATTTCTCATGCATAGATACTACAGAGTGGTTGAATCATATGATAGGATTATGATGAACTTCTTGAAAGAAATTGTTAAACTGAGTTCCAAAGTGATGTACCGTATTACATTCTTGCCATCAGTTTGTGAGAGTTCTAGTTGTTTGAAATAGCTAACAATACTTCTTTGGTAAGTCTCACAATTTTAGTCATTCTGATATGTGTAGAGGGACATTTCATTGTGCTTTTAATTTGTATTTTCCTAGTGATTTATCATGGTAAACCTCTTTTTAAGTAGTTATTTGCCATGTATATGTATATAGTTGATGAAGAATATGTTCAAATCTTTTGCCTATTTTGACTGAATTATTGTTGAATTTTCAGTATTTATATAATTAGGACATATGTACTCTATTCCGAATAATTTATGCTTCATAAGTGTTTCTTCCCAATCTGTAAATTGTCTTTTTAATCCTTTTTTTTTTTTTTTTTTGAGACAGGGTCTCACTCTGTAGTCCAGACTGGTTCAGACTGTTTATCTTCTTTTTAATAGCAAACCTGAAACCAATGTGTTCTTCTATGGGTTGTTATTTCAGTGTTGTATCTATTAAATTTATCTAATTCAAGGTCTCAAGGGAGTTTTGTAGTTATATGTTCAACATTTAGATCTATTGTACATTTTAGTTTTGTACAGTGCAAGTTCTAGATTGAAGTTTTTAAGTTTTTTTATTTATGTCTTATTTTACCACAACACGTTGAAAAGATGGTAAGCTTTCTCCACAAATTTCTGTTACACTTTTGTCAAAAGTCGTTGCCAATTTATTTTTTTTCCTCCATTTTATGAATGTATATATGTGCATTACATAATGTTTATAATATACTTATTTTGTGCACATACATATATATCACATGACCATTACAATCTCTTCCCATTTTTGACTCCCACACCCTCCCCATTTCTCTGTGACTCTCACTACCACACTCATTTGGTTCTATAGAATGTCTGTGTTCTGGGTTTCCCAGATCAGAGAAACAATGTGATATTTAATGTATGTAAAATTTAACATGTTTAATCTTCTGCATCTGACTTACTTCACTACTCTATAGCTCAGCTTCCTACTCCTAAAATGGGCTGCAGTGGCCATATCTTGATGCCTCTTCTCGGGTCCAGCAGAGCTCTTTATGGGGATGATTTGCTGAAAGTCCTTTTTTTTAATTATTTCTTACCACATCCTTTTTGAGATTCTTTAACATGGCATCACCCATAAGAAAAGTTGACACAAGAAAAGAAGAAAGAACTAACAGTGAAATTTGTAAGACTAGGAAATGTAAGAAAGAAAAAGAGATAAATTTCAAATTCCTTAGCTAAGTACTGAAAGGTAAATGTTTGTGCATTCAAGAGACATTCAGATTATCATTACATTAATCAGGTTTCTTAGGGTAAACTTATATCAGAGACCCAATAAGTGAAATTGCTGCATTAATTGAACTTACGTCTGTATCACAAAAGTAAGTTACACATAAGCAGTAGAGGTAATGGCATACTTATTTCAGAATTTTGTAAAATTTTCATAGATTATTTACTCACATTTCACTAATTACTAACATTTTGCCAGGTTTGTTTTATCATTTATCTATGTATCCATAAATTCATGCATACATTTTTAAAGATTTTATACCAGTTCCCCATCTTGAATATAATTACTACATTTTGCATACTAATATACTATTAAAAATAATAACTATGGGGGGGAAATTCCACAGATTTTATGAGAAAGCTGGTATTATTTTAGTAGGATACCTATCAAATGATTCAAACACCAATATATTTTTTGTTAGTTTCTTTTCAGATGTTCTTTGGTGCTGCTTGTCTCTTTGTCTCTCTGAAAGATGCCTTCAAGTATTTTCTGCAGTGCTGCACTTGTGGTCCCAAATTTCTTCAGGGAGTCTTGGTCATGACAAATTTTTACTTCTTCACATTTTCAAGGACAATTTTGCTGCGTACAACAACCTGGGTTGACATTTGCTATCTTTTAAAGCTTGAAAGATTTTGCTCCAGGCTCTCCTAGCCTTTAAAGGTTACATTGAGAAATCTGCAGTAATTTGAATGGGTTTGCCTTGGTAGAATAATGTGTTTTTCTCTTGCTGCTTTTAATATTCTTTGTTGTATTTCTGAGATTTTGATTGTGTTCTGGCAAGTCTCATTGTTGGTTGAGGTTGTTTGGTGTTGTATAAGCTTCTTGTACCTAGAAATTAATTTCTTTTTCTAGATTTGGGGAAATTTCTTACATGATTTCAGTGAATAAATTCTGTATACATTGAGTGCTGTCTTCTGCTCATTCTCCCACATCCATAATTCTGAAATTGGTGCTCTTTGAATCATCCGTCAGCTGTTTTTAATACAGCTGTTTTGTTCATTTCTAATTATGGAGTTATGTCTAAGTGTGACATTTGTTTCCTTAGCCTTGTCTTCAAGGTCTAAAATTCAGTCCTCAAAATATTGGAGTAGACTTCCCCTGCTTTCAAGTGTATTTTCCATATCCTGAATTTCAGCTAGATTTCTTTTCAAAACTTTCACTTCTTTCAAAATGTTCCTTCATATCTCACATTTCCTTACTTACATCAGCCAACTTTTTATTTGTGCTTTTTAAATGTTCAGTGAGCTTTGTATCCATTAGGATCACTATTTGTATAAGTAAGTTCCTCATTATGCCCACTGATCATTGCTTGCGTTTCTTTGAGGATGCCTTGTTTGAACTGGGTGTTCAACTCATTTATTTGCTTTTTGACTTTCTTTCCTATGAGTTCCACTATTTCTGGGCTGTGACATTATTGGTGTCTCAGGCATCTCTTGTGGGTATCCTGTTGCCTTGTCTTCTTTCCATGTTTCTGTTGTTGAGGGAACAACACTTTAAAGGCTTAGCTGAGAGGTTTGTTTGTACAGCTAAGTGGGTATGTGGTGTGGGGGAAACCACAAGTCCTCTGAGGGAGTAGGCAGTGAGGAAGGACTTAACAGTCTGATGCCTCTGAGGTGTCTCACTCACCCCAAGCCTGCTCAGTAAAGCTCTCCTTCTTGTCTAGGCTTTCCTTCCCTGAAGGTGGGCTCTCCACCCTCGGAGGTGCTCCCAATACACCCGAACTGTTAAGGGGGTCAGTGGACTTTCTCTCTTCTCCACAGCTGTCTCCCGTGCTCGTTTCTTTCTACCCTAAAAGCCTTGATATGCTCTTCTGAGATTTCTTTTATTCTGAACAGTTCATTTTCAGACTCTTTTTTTTAAAAAATGGATCTTACTTATTTCATTGGCTATTATGGCTACTGAGCACTGTTTCTTTTCTAGGGGGAGCTCATGTTGCTTTTGTAGTATACACTACCAACAAGCTCATTTTTTGGAGGCTGGGCTGCCAGTTGCTGTCAGTTCCTGCTTGTCCTGGATTCGTCCTTACCTCAGTCAGAGGTTCTGGGTGGGCTTTCATCCAGCTGCAGATGGCAGCTCCCAGCCATGTCCAGATAACCTGGGGCGGCTTCCTGGACTGCAGTTTACTTCTGATTCCAATGTGTTTTGAGGGTTTCTCTCTTTCAATTGTTGGGGTGCTACTCCCTGTTCTAGCTACAATGAACAAGAGTTTTTTGACTATATTCTCAACTTTTTAAGTAGGTCCACAAGGAGACATTTTGCAGCTCTGTTACTTGGCCACCACCTTTTTTGCCACCATTTTTATTAATATACATATGCAATACATAATATTTACAATGAACTTGAGTATTTTGTGCATATATATATATCACATCAACTTTATAATCCCTCTATTTTTGGCCCTCCCACACACTCTCCATTCCCCCTAACTTCCACTGTCATACCACGCGGTTCTATAGAATGCCTATATTCTGGGTTTCCCAAGTCACAAACCATGCGATATTTAACATCTTTAATCAGCATCTGACTCATTTCACTAAAATCACACTCTAGCTAGAATGGGCTGCTGTGGTTAAATCTTGATGCCTCTTCTCTGACTCCAGCACATCCCTTTATTGGAATATTTGCCAAAAGTTCTTTTTTTTCTGTATTTTGCTATATCTTTGTTGAGATTTTTTAACTTGGCCTGCCTACCAGTCCACATAAGAAAAGAACTATAACAATGAAATTCATAAGGCTAGAATATGTGAAAAATTAAAAGAGAGAAGTTAAATTTCAAATACCTTAGCTGAGTACTGAAAGGTAAATATTTGTACATTCATAAGATTATAATTATATCAATCAGTTTTCTTAGGATAAACTTGCATCAAAGACCAAATAAGTGAATTGCTACAATACGTGAACTTAAGTCTATATCGAATTGCTACATTAAACGAACTTAAATCTATATCACATAAGTATACTTAAAGCAATGGATATTATGTCTTGGCCACCATCTTAACTGAAAGTCCTAGTTGCAGATTTATGTATTGGTTTATAATCTTTTTGAGCTAGTAAATTTAAAATCTTAAAGAATACTAGCAGAATAGTAGAAGTTGAAATATATCTGCTCTTCAAAACTTGTTAATCTAGCATTTATGACATTAACCAAAATAACCTTTGAGATTTCAATAGAATTGTAACATTTAAAAAATTTAACAAGTGAATAAATTTAATGTCATTTTTTAATATTTAAGAAAGCTTAAGGAATGGGAACTGGCAATGGAGGGGACAGAAGGAAAGGGAAGGTAAGGGAAAGTAAAAGTAATTAAGATGTGATGAATATATGTACCAGTTTCCCAAGTTGAATGTAGCTACTATGTATTGC